>JAGXCT010036023.1:58151-90498 GCA_022495035.1 Philopotamus ludificatus | reverse complement strand
TTACAAAAAACCGCATACCAAGACGGCTTGGGTTCCCGCGGTATGGACACGAAAGCCTTAGATCATTCATTCATCATCGCCATCACTAGCTATTCTATATGTTCGACTCTTTGTGAGTGTTTATATTTTCGATGAATTCTGAAGTCAATTTTTTGGAAGGTTCTATATCAGCCGACGTAATTTTTCATTGAATTTTTATATTATGTAGTGAGAATCTCTTCTTAAAACTTTCAAACCATCCTCTACCAGCAGGAAAATTATGATTGTTGATCTTCAGATGGCGATTGTTCAGTTCTTTTTAAATTATCATAAATTTTAGTGCTATCTTTTGAATAATGTTTTTGTCTATAGGTATATTTTTGTCATTGCAGACTTCTATCCATATCCTAAGAGCCCTTTCCATCTTTTCTATTATCACTGAGAGTGTATGCACTGATTTTTTTTAATCGTGTTGTACAAAAAAATCCCACTAATCACCAGCCGTGTTATATCAAAACCATATTGTATAAACCTGTGTTATATGAGGCCAAGGTGTATATGTATTTAATTAAGATTAAGATACACAGTCGAAGGGTAAATATTTACAACTCGGAAATAAATTCTTTGGACAATGCACCACAAAGGAAAGTTTTGTCTTTGCCAATTTCGTGCGTCGGGAGTAAACAACTCGATTTTTCCGAAAAAAGTCATCAGCTCAACGAACAAAGATACAATCGCGAAAGCAATTAGCCGCAACACGTCTTAACGTGTGATTCAACACCGATAATCTCATCGAATCCGTTACGCTACGACAATTAACCCAGAAATTCGCGACAATGAATAGGTATTAGCCGTGAAAATGATTATTGCAATGTTGAAATATTTATCCAGAAATAGGACACCAGACTCTCGGTACACTATCGTTCTCTTGACCGTGGCACACATGCACCTGATGCCAACATATGACTGCAAGTTCCCAGAGGTATTCGAATGGCAACCTACAGAAAAATATCACTTCTCATTTGATATGCCAAATTCTTCAATATCGACCTTTCGCCGAATTCTGACTATTGAGAAAAGCAATCGTTACGATTGTCGTCTTATGATTTTCCGATGAATCGTTTACAATTGCATCATCGCAATTCATCAGTTCAAGGTGCTAGTAAATGCATAGCCATCGAGCTACAATTACATATCGTTTATTGAAAACACGATGACTATGCGGAACACGCTTCCGATACAAAGAATCATCTCAGTAAAGAGTTGCCATATTGAAAATATTTACAAAATATTTTTACGTCATAAAAATATATATTTTTCCTCGGATATTTACATAATTTAGAATAGCATACAGTGCTGATAAGATATCTCTTGATCCGAGTACAATATAATACGATTGAATTAAAGACGCATATTAAGAGATGTTTCTTAAGAAAATTAAAATATTAACGTGTCCTACTTACAGTAAATTTGGGCTGTGCTTAAATCCTATGGATGTATATTTATTTTAACGACAACTGTCATTTTAACAGCCGTTAATAAATTTGGCACATATTCATTAATTAAACCTTCACTTTATTTATTTTTCATATGAATATCTGTGGAGCGTCATCGGATATTTTCTGGCTATAGACCACCTCGGCCTGGCTTAAGAAACGAACTGTTTATTTTAAAAATTGTATATCGACACGGCAATTCCGCGTAAATGTTATTTTTTAGGACGCACTTCGATCTGATTCTTTGACATAGTGTTGTGTCATACACATAAAAGAATTTCAGCTGAATTTATTTTTAGGATGGGCAGAGCAGAGATTGGGAAACGAAATCGGTCCTTCCTGTTAAAGAATATCGGGAATGAATTGGACGTTCACCAACCTGGAACTTCTGCTGATAATTATTATTAGATTCTGTCACGGAACAAAGAAATAATTCTCTGGTAGACATTCATTTTGCGTTAAATGCAGATTCTTAATCGATCTGGCGCACTGTGGAAAACAAACAATAACATTCTGCTAGTTACAAGAATTACTGAAGAATGTTGACGATACATTTAAACAACTAGTGTTTCTACTCGAGAAATAATTATTAATCTAGCCGTGTCGATGGCGTCTATTTGGGACCCCAAGTTTTTTATTTTTCTCGAAGAGCTCAACAATTTTTTTGTATTTATCTAAAACAGTCTAAAAAAAAAATATAATATAAAATTATTGACCGTTATTGTCGGCAAATGCGGGGAAAAAAATAAAAACAACAATATTCGTTTCTGTAGCCACGGGCACGATGTTTTTTTCGTCCGCATTCGGTAAGATGTGCCAAGTGCGAGTGAAACGTACTAGTTGACACGTGCCGCGAGAATTCGGCGGTCGCGGTATTCGGCGGCGTACCCCAATCTCAAAATATAGCCCAAGCACTTAAAATAATTATTCATGATAAGCTTCATAATTTGGTCGATATTTTGGGTTTTTCTACCAATCAATATGACGCGTAAATGACAAGCACACTCGGCGATGTCCCGCCGCAGACTGAGGACTCGCAGCCGACTAACTTCTCGCGGCACGTGTCACTAGTACATTTTACATCGTACCGAATGCGAAGTAGAAAAAACATCGCGCCCGTGGCAACAAAAGCGAATATTGTTGTTTTAATTTTATTTTGCAATTGCGGACAATAAAGGTCAATGATTATTTATAATATTTACTCTTTAGACATTTTCAGACAAATACAAAAAGATTGTGACATATACGATTTTATTCTTATTTTTTTCTTTTATCTCCTTACTCATTATTATTTCATTCTGATTTTATTATTATTTGCCTTTTATTTTTCTTTTGCTCCATTTTATTGGCTATTTATTCTTATTTTTCTCTTGTTCCAACCATTTCAAGTCGATATTGATGAATTCTTCAGTAATATCTTAAATATTTCCTTAAATGACACCCATTCCCTTTGATGTTGTTGAAAGTTCCCCGACAAGAAAGCATTGCTACATTTCATCTCCTCGGTATAGACAACATGTTTTCATAGTTTTATTAATATTTAACAGACTTAAATATATATATTCCTTTAAATATAGGAAAAAAATATTCAAAATGAATATTTTACTTTGTACTGAATATTTTAAGTGGCCCTCATGAGAAATCCCGCCTCTCCAGGGTCATGGGCCTAATGAAATGGGAAAACACTAGTTAAAACAATTTAAAAATTGGAACACAAATCTAGAAAATAAACCAAAATCGGGAAGGCTGCATAAAATCTATGATCATATTGAAATTACTAGTGGAACTGATCTCGAAACAATCTAAGAATTATTCAAGATATCATTGCCCCTGGTCAACTTGTAAAAGACCAATTTTAAACTGTTGGTTAAACAGACAAGGAGTTTAAAATGCTATGATCTATCGCGACGGCCTTGAAATCAATGAGGATCATTTGTTCTTCTTTGTTGAGCAGGTATGAAACTGATCCATTTCTGCAGTTAATGATGAAGCCTTGGAGATGATAAATTGATCCTTTATTACTCTTTATAATAAAAAAAAAAGCAATGGCTTTCTCCAGGGAAGCACTGATTTAACACTTCTGCCCGGTATAGACGTTAAAAAAAAAAATCTTTTGTGTCTGGTGGGATATTTCGGGAGTGAATTATTATGAATTATGAAAAACAGTCACAGCAGAGGTATACTGTTCACAATTAAACAGATTAAAGGCAGAATTGATAAAAAATAACGGTCAACGTTAGTAAATAATCAACCGCACATTTTACATAACATGATAACGCGAGACCGCAACCAGCAAAGATCACTCAAGATAAAATTAAAGAGCTTAACTTGAAACTATTGCCTCTTCCTACTTACTCTCCTGGTATTGCTCTATCAGATTACCACTTATTTCGAAGTATGGAGCATTTGCTTCGCAACAAAAATTTTAATACAGAAAACCAATTCCGAAATCACCTAGATGCCTTTTTTAAATCAAAGGAGCCAGATTTTTATAAAAAAGGCATCGAAAAGTTGCCCAAATTGTGGAGAGACATTACAAATAATAACAGAAATTATTTAAACAAATAAATCATTTGTAATATTTTTGTAAGTAATTTTTTTCTTTGTACTAAAAAAAAGGTCATTTCTTTTTGCTAAGCCTAATATATATATTTTTATTTATTTGACGATGGATAAATGACACAACAGAATATTCCAAAGCGTCATTCATCCATATAAAGGTTAATAAAGATTTTAAAGATGCTCAGGTTATATAACTCGCATCGCATCACCCCCTAGCGTCAAAAATCATGTTTCGAATACCAATCAATTCTCCGGACATTTTCAGCATTGCACACATAAAAAATTAACTTATTACAAGCTAGGTATGAACGGAATGTATTATTATGCCTTTTCCTAAAACTAAAATGAATTTAAAAATCATAAACAGCATATTTTGATCTAAATCACAATTTTCATCGAGATCACCGTGTTAATCAACAGTTAAAAAAAATGCGCCAATTGTATAAATATGTTTGAATATTATCAAGAGAAAAATGTATTAGATACATAGACACGGTAAACATTAATCATAACACCTCTGTGCATACATAAGTACGATACATATGTTGATTATACAATGGAAAACCGAATTTTATTAATTAAGTTCAATATTTAAAGCATTGGTAATATAAAAAAAATTATGAGTAATTCGAGGAGTGATATTCATACAATAGATGTAATCATAAACGTCTCAATCCATCACATAACGAGAGACAACAAAAATATACACTGTCATTTAATAATCACAGGTAACATGAGATGAACAAGATATAATTGCTATAGCGCATTTTTAATTATCAACGGATTCTCAATGATATTTAATAATAATCGGATGCGTTTAATCATAAATTACGCTTAACACTTGCGTACGATATATTATTTTATTAATTTTTATTGGATATATTCGAAACAATCGCATATTTTAACAATACATATATATAATAAAACATTTTTTAATTATTTTATGTGTTGCCATATGAAAATATAATAAAATGATAATAAATAACGGAATATAACTGATTTTATCAATGAAAAATATCAGGTATTAACAGGGTTTATTATCGGATGACAATTAAGTACGGCTAAAACCGTATAAAAATAAGCTTCGATCGAGTACGATTTTAGATTGAAATTTTAGTCTGAACGATTTACAGAGTGTTATAACCATGAAAGGACATTTACAACATATTGTCACTCTATTTTTATTGATGCACATAAGAAATGCATTTTCGGATCAGGTATTATACACATTTATTTTAAATATTTAAATAAATTCGTTGATTTAAACAAATATATTTATTTGCAGTTTCCGACGCAAGAATTCTTGGATTTTCTCAAGCCAGTCGTCGAAAAATGTGAAGCAATGACTACCGTAGATAAAAGTATGTAGCGAATAATATCATATTATTTATAAAAGCAATATGTAATTGTAAATAATTATTTTTTACAGCTTTGGTTCAACATTTTGCTGAAGGAAAAATGCCGGAAGATCCCAAATTAAAAGTATTACACACATAAATCGTTTATAATGATATTATTTTAATATTTTAACATAATTTATTTAATTTCAGTGCTATATGAAGTGCATGTTCCTCGAATTTGAAGTGGTAAGAATTAATGCAAATTATCTTTTTAACATTTACGTAGAGTTTATCAATATATTTTTTAGTTAGATGCGGTTTCTGGCAAATTTCATTATGAGAAAATGATGGATCTTATTCCGGAAAGCATGAAAAAAATTGCATACAACATGGGAAAGAATTGTATTCATTTCAAGGGGGAAGACGGAGAAGACCTTTGCCAAGTATCGTTTGATCTACACAAATGTTGGCAACAGGCCGATCCCGAGGTAATAAAATTCAAATTATATAAATTAACAAACATTATTTAATATAATATCAATTTTCAGCATTATTTCCTTCTGTAAAAGAACTTATTCACCGACATTGGATACAACAAAATTGACACGATTTTAATGAAAATATACATATTATATAAACTTATAGTGTTAGAATAGAATTAGAATGTAGTTAGTTGCAAATAAAAAAATAGTGGTACAATTTAAATAATAGTTTATTTTACAAAACGAAATCCTAAGTATGCATGTACGGAGATTTAAATTAAATCATATTAAATATGATATTTATCTCACTATTATTCAAAGATTACATTCAAGTTTATGAGGAGTAAGGAGAGTGATCAATATCCGTGACGAGAAATAAAATATAATTGTAAAAAATTTACAAAAGGTCCGAGTTTAACAGTTATTTTTAAAAAAGAAATTATCATACATTATAACATAAATTTATTACAAACTACATAAAAATATTTCACTAATACGTACATCAATATTATTATTACCAGTTCAATTCAATTTATCATGTTATATTAATATTAATTACAATGCAAATACACGAGAGTGATGGAAATCTTGGAAAGCTTTGGCCATAATTTTGGATTGATTATCTCTTTGTATTGTCGTCCACATCTGAAAAATTTAAAGATAAATTAGAGTCACGAATTGAATTTTTAAAAGAGTTTCATTACAAAACACCCGATTCTCTTTTTATATGAAGGATATACAGTAAACCCCCCTATAACGTACATTCCTATAACGTCCGTCCCCCCTATAACGTTTGCGGCAGTTTTTTCCTATAACGTCAAACCCCCCTATAACATACATATTTTAAAACGCTAAATAGAATTTTCATAAAAATATTTTATAATTTTTTAAAACTAACTAATAAAATGTTGTGTTGATCTTCCCTGCCCGCAAGTTGCGGGAAGATTACGTCAGCCAAAATACGAAAGGATATCGCTCATCGCTTGAGTCGCTCACTTCCGCAAAAGCAAAAAAAAGAAAAATTAAAATGTTTGATGCACTGATCTCCTATAAATCAAAAAATAAAATTACCCCCCTATAATGTGGAACCTATCTGGATGTTATAGGGGGGTTTACTGTATTGTAGAAACGAACGGTACGATTCAATGGTGCAATGTTCTTCTGTATACAGTCCAACCACCTTAGCCTTGGTATTGAACCCCTGAGAGTTAAGGTACAGCTTCGAGGCTATCCAGGAATTTGTTTAATATAGCTATTCTAATTTTACTAGAATTGCTACATCAGAATTCATTTTAACTTCGTCAGCTCGTCTTGTCGGTCCAAAAACGACAACCTTTCACCCTCATTTGTGCGTTTAGCGGTCCATGGTATTCTCAGTAGGTGTCACCAGCACCACATTTCAAAGGCATCATATGAAATTACTCAACTAATAATAGAGTTATGGCTTAGAGTTTCCCACTAGCCTATTTTTTTTATCTAAAGCTTAGATTTGAGCCCAATCAAGTGCAATTGTTAACTACGTAATAAATATGTCGATAAACTAAAACACATCTCATAGCTAAAGACGGCTATATACTGGGTTCTAGATTTTTTAAACTAAAGATTAAATTTGGAGTACTTTAATTTTAGATTAGCCCTGAATTAAATATGTGCAAATAGAGAATCAGGTATACACATTTATTTAAATATTGTAAATTTAAATATTGGTTGTAACATTAATAATAGATACTTAAATAAATTAAAAAATAAATCTAAGTCGAAAAAAAATGATATCAAAGTCGGAATAAGTTTTTTAGAGTGAACAAATAGTAGTATTTTTTTATTGCACAGTTTTGTTTATATAAATAATTTATAATTTTTATTTAGCATCAGAAAATACAAGGTTTAATAAAAAAAAAACGCACTCGAAGGTGTAATAGGAGACTCCAGTGTGTAACGCCTGACACGATTTTTAATAAATCGGTGCAGCTTCTGCCTATGCGAACGACATAGACATGTTGCCAGATCTCACTGAATAATGAGAGCAGCAATTGGCATGGACTAAGGATCAACGAGGCCAAGACAAAATACATGCCCATATGCCAAGGACGGATCCTTGAAAATCGAAGTTGAGTCGAAGAATACAGCTTCGAGGCCGTCCAGGAATGCACATATCTTAGCTCACTTATTACAAATAATAATGAAACCCATTAGGAAGTACGAAGATGAACCATGCTGACATACCGGTACTCTTTTGTACTTAAAAAGCATCTACGGTCGAGATTCCTCTCAAAAAATAACATCAAGGTCTACATGACCCTCATCTGGCCCGTCCTAGCATACAGATCTGTATGACAAACATAGAACGACAACTGGATTTCCTGAAGAGATTTTTGAGACAAATATTTGAAGTTGTATTCGACGACGAGGAATGGTGTATCCAAAGCATCGAAGAGCTGTACCGACTATACAAGGATAAACCGGTCACAGCTGTCATCAGAGGGCCAGACTCCGGTGGGCCGGTCACGTATCAATGATGCGGGACAGTCAACCACCGAAAAGGCTTATGGTTATCAAGTCTTCCTGTGTCTGGAAGAAAGGTAGACCAAGGCTGAGGTGGTTGGACTATGTACAGAGGGGCACTGCATCATTGAAACACTCCGGAAGATGGAGTGACGTGACAGACCAGATAAAATGGAGAAGAGTGATGGATGAGGACAGGGCTCTACAATAGGGCTGTTGTCCTTATGATGAATGTATGAGTTATAAAAAAAAATGTGTATTTTTTTATTCTAAGATTAATGGCATACTTGTTCTTAACCTATCTTAACATGGGTAATAAAAATGTAAAGAGAACTTTGACTTAATTCGTCGGATATGATCCCTGTGCCTTTTTCCTACTCTGGAAGATTAAATAAAAATGCAATGAGTATCATTTTACTACCATAGAAGAGATGAAGACAAAATCGCTGAAAGAACTAAACATCCTACCAAAAAAAACTTTGTTTTTTTTTTATTAAACCTTGGTATATATAGCAACGAAATGATATATAATAAATATTTAATGTTAAATTATATTAATATACAAAATCACTTAAATATGAATAAAAAATACCAATTCTAACCGCGCAATAGAAACGTTACGTAGATAATTCACTATTATTATTCATAATAAGTCAACAAATTATTCATGCGACGATAACATACACAAACCTGCATTGGCACAGCAAACGAATACATTATCATATTTCAAAATATGTAATAAGGTCGTTTAAAAACAGATTTAACAACATGCATTTTCATTTTTTTTCCCAGTGTTAAAAATACTTAGTTATTAATATTTATTCAAAATAAAAAAATTCGAAACAATGTCACATACATGTAAATAAAATATATCGTACACAGAGGCTTTGACAACGCAAATGAGTGTTTTTGTATAACTACGACTAAATACAAGCCTTCGCATACTAAACATTTATTGTGCATGCTTAGATTTCCAATTTATTTTACTCATATTTTAATCATAATAAGAGTAGATATTTTTTTATTGGATGCAAATAAGTTTATACAAGACAAATACTGCTACAGATAAATCTAAAACTTCACAGTTAGCATTCCAGAGAAAATCCATTCCTAAAAAGAAATATTGAAATGGGATACAGCACCAATTAAACTCACTCTTTCCGTCGCAGGCCACTATCTTTACTTTGTCAACTCTTGCCACCTCTTGCACTTCTCGGAATTCGACATCGTTTAACATAAAGGTCCATACGTTATCGCAAAACCTGAAAATGCCAATATTTTCAATAGATTCCGTGATCAAATTCTAGGATAAAACGGCGTTTTTATTACTTACCGATATGTATTTAACTTTCCGGCTTTAAATGACAGCCTAGATTTAACCTTGGACGATAAAGCCTGATTAATTGATTTATCAAACTGTAATAATACTTTAACAGCTAATGCCGGAGTTATCTGACCATACTGAAATGAAAAAACAGAAATTAAATGTGTTTAAATTGAGGACAAAGTATAGAAGTAATTATATCCAGTGATATATAAGAATAATACACAAAATGTGAAAAAAATCATTAACTAACCTAAAAAATATTACATCAAAAATAAAAAAAACTTGCAAATGTAATATCGATTATAAGTTAAAAATAAGTATTCTGCTTAATTGAGGTTAAAAATATACATAGAATGCAAAAAAAATACTTAGCAGCCAGCTAGCCATCGGGCTAACGCCTGACAGAATAATACATATATAACAATAGGAAATATAAACAAAGCTTCCGAATATTTACTACCATAATGACCAAAATCTCGTTCTATACAAACAGGTTAGAAAATATGGACGAATTATTCATCAATGAATGTATGTACCTGTATCAGCTCATCTAAACTTTCTTGTAAAGTATTTCCAATTGTTGTGTTTCTATACAACTGGTAAGACATGATTATATATTAAGTTAATAGTCGGACGATGAAAATCAGGAGTACAGTATCAGAATCAGGGGGATAGACAGTTTAAGTGTTGCCATATATATATCGTGTACGATATAACAGCATCCATTTCGACCATGGCTGATAAATACATAAATATGTAAAAACGTAAGGATTATACGATTATTAATTGTAATATGTTTATGTCATATTATTGACTGTATTATATTCAAACAATTTTTATTTGTGAAAAGAATTTATTGAAGCAAAGTAACCCGTTTAGCGTTTGACGTGTTTGCGAACACGCTCTACAAGTGTGTTCGCAAATACGCAAAAGCTGGCAGGGGTAACTTTATTCCAGTTGATTGTTAAAACTATATGATTCTAAAAATATTTTATGTTAATTATCGTCTCACAAGTTGGTTTTTACTATTTTTGATGTTGTAAATCTAATCTTTGGTAGTTTATTAAAATGTGAGTTTGCAAGACAATTATAACTAGTTAAAATTAATTATTGTAGTAATATTGCATTTTATTTGAAGTTCTTGGCATAAAGATTAATTGGAGCAAAGTAACCCGTTTAGTATTTTACGTATTTACGAACACTCTCCGCCAGTGTGTTAGCAAATACCCGAATGATGACAGGGGTAACTTTTCTCTAGATAATTGTTGAAATTATATGATTTTAAATATATTTTATGTTAATTACCGTCGTAAAATGCGAGATTGCACGATGATTGTTATTAATAAATTTATTTATTAAAGCAATACTGCATTTTATTGGAAGTTCTTGGTATGAAAATTGAAGTATCGCGTTTATTAATACGAGCATATGAAATCTGTTAGGGGTAACTTTATTCCGATTGATTATTTGTATATTTCCACTTTTAATTTATATATAAAATATCGAATATATCGTAGAATTGTATGGCAATGATAAAAGTATTTACGTATATTCTAAAATCTATAACAAAGACGAACACGGATGATTGGAAAAATAATAGTAAAGTAATGAAGCATAATTTGTAATATAATATAAAACCGATTCCGATGTATTATTTATAGGATAATTAATTTGAATAGCAATAGAATAAATAAATATAAACTAGCATGTGAAGAATTTTTCATTTATTTCATTACAAATACTATTATTAACAATACTATACTATTTCATTATTTATTTCCTCATTTGTATTATCAGAATGCTTTAAATTAATTTCTCTCATTAAAAAGGGAATTTTTTCGGGGCCAGGCAACGCCATCCAATTGGCTAAAGAAAATGGAACTACATTGCATCCTGTTTCAGCTAATACTCTTACAGTTAAATCAAAACTACCACGTAGTCGATGATGATTGACGGAATAACTAGTCTTGTTGAAATTCATAACACAAACGCTGAAAAAAAGTAGATATTATTATTGAAAATACATTATATTCATAAAAAGTAGCATAAATACGTACACATTATCGAAATTTTTAATATTCAAGTCTTCAAATTTAATAGCTTGATCTCCTTTAGTATTGCACGAATGTGCAATTGGATAATTTCCCTCTCGAAAATGTATCAAAAAATCTAAAATTAATTATAAAAAGTAAAGTTACATGTACATTCATATATTTTTTTTATCGTTTATGTTATTAATTACCGACGAAAATTCCGTTTGGCATTACGACTCCCGATGCAACATATTGAGATCCTCCCAGCGCTAATTCAAGTGCAGCTTTCATCATTGGGTCCGGAATTCGATTGCAAGTCTTTTCAATAGCTTTTTTTATAATATTCGACGGTGGCAGATTTCCACTATACGATTTATTAAACATTATCACCGCTTGATAAAGGTTAAGTAATTGTAAATAATCTAAAATACTTTCGCCTCTTGCTAAATAGTCCACTATGAAATCATTATAGAAAACTTTATTCAAAATAGAATCACTGTAACAGTCCAACGAAGCTAACTCCATTGCAAATTTTATCCATGGCAAGTCATTTTTTTTATGCCAATTAATAGGATTGCGTAATATTAGATTTTTAATCTGATCCCAATCTTGTGGTTTATAATTTGCATTCGAGAGTGAATGGACATAATTAAAAATCGTAAACGGAGTTGCGTTCAATATATAATCCGGCTCCAGCACCACAAGCTCTGAAAGGTAATCCAACAGTTGTAGATGAGTGTGCCCCTAAAATATTAAATATATGTAAATAAAGTATTATTGACTTTACTGTAAATTTTTATCAACACATTACTTGCGGGAATCGTTACTACGCGCTTATGACTTACCGTAGGCAAAAAATGAAATTTTCTCGTTATAAATATGTCATAATTTTAATAAGTATCGAAGATATTTTAATATTTTTTTCAATATAGGATTGTTACGTCAAATATATCCTTTTACAAATCAAATACACCCTTTTCTGTTGAGATGTCTATTGAAAAGGGGTCAATTTGATTTGAAAAAGGGTGTATTTGACGTAAAAAACCTGTATCAACCTCACCGAATCTAGGAGCAAAAGTATAACCACCAAAAAATTCCTAAAAACACTTTGAATAAAGTAAAATGTTTAAAACAAAAAAAACTAATTGCAACCGAACAGTTTCTATTGAAATATCACTGAGACAAAAATACAATAAACAGTCTTTTAAGATTCTATATTAAAAAACAATGAAAGCAAATCTTAGTGTTTACCCTGTCCTTCGGCTAAATACTTATTTTTTTATGAAAAATATCATCAATGGAACTTCTATATCGAAAAACACCATACCACACAAACGTTAAAAATACCCTTCCAATAAATAAAAGGTGTAAAATGTATTAATACCCTTCCCGCATGTAACGTGTTAATATTAGGTATAGCGGAAAGAAATGTAATATTTTTGTTGCGTTACTTTAAAACTAGTATGTCATCGGATCCTATTGAGTTAAGTCATCCCAAATGCTATCGTTTTATTAGTGATATTTCTGTTTTGACTTTAATTTTATTGGTTGAAGGACAAGCCGATTTAGGGAGACCTCTTAATATCAATTATGACACTTAAAACATATTGGTGGAGTCCGATTCGTGTAAAACAATCAAGGAATTGTCACAAGACTGTATGATAATTTTAAATAGCACGGAAAAAAATAGTTTACAATTTGACGAATAACCATCATTTTATCTTTACTCTCCAGATATGAAACCAATCTTTGATGGATTGTTACTGAGGATGAGAAATGACTCCTCTACACTAAGGAGAAATAAAACAATGACCTTCATCGAATTAGATATCTGTGTCTACCCCTGAGACATCATTGGTCGAAAAAGGTTCTCCTATAATAATTGGTGGGATGAGAATAATTCAGCATCATCATCATAGGCGCAACAGCCCTATTGTAGAGCCCTGACCTTATCCAACACCCTTCTCTATTTTATCCCGTCTGCCGCCACGTCCTTCCATCTTCTGGTAAGTTTCAATGATGCAGTGTCTCTCTGTAAACAGTCCAACCACCTCAGAATCGGTCTTCCTTTCCTCCGGGAACAGAAATGCTTGTTAACCATAAGTCTTTTCAGCGGCTGACTCCTATTTAGAATATTCAGCTCATCTTGTTTTGTCAAAGCCCAACATTCGAAACCGTATGTTAAGTCGGGTCTGATGAGAGTTGTATAGAGCTTGACTTTAGTCTTCTTTGACAGGAATCTCGGCCTTCTTCGATTCTTCTTCTTAATTCCAAATTGGTTTCATTGTTATATGAGCATGTACTTTGTCATGGTCTCGTTGATCCTAAGTCCCATGCCAATTGCTGCTCTCGTTATTCGCTGGCATGCATTGTTGAGAGCCACCCGAGATCTGGCCACAATGTCTATGTCTTCCACAAAGGCAAGAAGCTGCACCGATTTATTATTAGAGAATAATTCACCATGAATACTAAAACCTAGTTTGACAATTACAGCAGAGATGTATTATTATACCAATTGGTAAATTTAAAGGAAGTATTGCTTAAAAATGATCAGTTCCAGGAAATAATCATAGATGAATTCTCTAGAATGATAATGCAATATCACATCCAAGAAGAACCGCAAGAATCACACAGGACTAAGTAAGAGAGCTAGATTTCGAAGCTCTGGAACATCCACCGTATTCACCTGAATCGACTCACGCGATAGAACATTCACTTCAAGACAAAAAATTCCAAAATCAGTAGCAAGAACATAGATAACGGAAAATACTTAACAGAATAATACTATACAGTTTTAAGTTAAATAGATATTTTATCGCAATAAAAAAAAATTGTCATTTCTTTCCGCTTTAATCCCAATAATATAATCACCATTCTAGATAATAATCTTGATATTTGTATCCCTCCTTCAAATTTTATATTGTTCGTCATAGCGTAGAATGAACATGAATTAAGAAACTTCTCATGGTAAAAGCATTCTTTTTTATATACAACACACTCTTTCACCGCATTTAAAATTTTAATTATTTCTGAATACGAAATTTCATTGATATTCTCCGCAATATGATTCAAAGAATTAAAAAGCAGCATTTTAAATGATTTGTGACTATCATTCCAAGCTATCCTAATTTTAGACAAGGATAAAACTATATATTTAGTTAAATGAATATCAATATCTTGATGTAGTAGAAGACACGTGACGATATTGTTCATGTATTTTTCAGGAATATTATTTTTAGATGAATATGTCAACAGATCAACAAGTTGCTGAACATTTTCATGATCCATCTGATTTCCTATTTGAAGCTGGAATACGAGAGGCAATGCCAACTTGAGCGCCTCAGTCAAATGTGTATGTTGAGTCTTGTTAAGTACAAAATCCAAGAATATAACTTGACTCAAGTTTAAATCGTTGATATTATGCCGTATCAGTTGTAATAAGTATTGAAATATTGTACTATTCCCAGGTACTCCAAGAAACGATAGCATCTTTAGAATGTCGATAATATCGTTCAGATCCATTTCTCTACTATGTTTTTTAAGTCGCGAACATAATTGTTCAAAAGAGGGATGATGAATGACATTGGATGGCGTATGTAATCTAAAATTAAAATATTATTCATTTAATATTCTAATTTATTTACTTAAATATAAAAATATATATTACCCGTCTCTTTTAACTAATTCAAATAATGACTTTAACGATTGGGTTGTATGTTTTGAATTTAATATTTGATAATGATTTGAAACAATTTTTAATAATTCATTAGATGTAGAAGCAGTTTTTATATCATTTAATAAAATATCATCCTTAGCGGAATATTGTCCTCTGGTCTCTACCACTGATACATGCTCTAAAAAAATGATAAAACATAGTATAATATAAGGATTTTATACAATATTAAAAAAAAAATACCTCTATTTGAAATAATATGACTGTCCGATGGAGTAAATGAGGAGTAGCGTAAAAAACTATACGATATACGCTTTATTACACAGTTTATAAAATTATTTGCTAGATATGCCATTTCAAAACTTGTTATAAGTCAGATTTTTATTTGTAGACTAATCTAGAATAACACATAAACCTGCAAAATTAATAAATTAAATGTATTTATAAAGAATAGCAATAAAATATTCTTCAAAATATCAGTACATTTTATAAATAAATAAAACAAAATAAGCCGTAGCAATATTATTCATCCAATTAAATAAAAGATATCATTCGAGTTAAGTTGTAGTTATATAATATATTTTTCTTAACTTTCTAAGTTCACTAGGATCACATACATTTAATAAAGGATGTAAAATTGAATGATCGATTTATATTATATAAATAAATATTAGGCATTTTTGACATACATAATAATTAAATGATTTGATAGTTTTTAAGGATTTTGATGTAGAATGATTTATTCATTTAAAAATGATACATACTTCTATGAATCGTTACTCACTATGCATATATTTATGGATTAAGAATATTTTAAATACTCACTTAGTAGTCTAAAGTAAGTACTCGATAGAATATACATTTCAATATAAAATTTCGGCACAAAACCTCATTCATAACCCAAACATAACCTATACAAGTGACAGTGTTTTGGCCATAGCGTCCTAAAATGTACACCATTCGTATTCTGTCATATTGTAATACCAAATTAAAAATAATTTCATTGGTAAACCGATGTCACGGCGGCTCGAAAACAATCGCATCGTCCGAAAGGGGTCTATTTATAATGGAAAATATACCCCAAGCACTCCAAGAATAAAAATAGTTATTCATAATATGCTTCTTAATTTGGTCGATATTTTGGATTTTTTTACTAATCAATATAACGAGTAAATCATTAATAAAGGACAATGTCTCGCCGCAGGCTGAGCACACGCTGACTAAATTCTCGCGGCACGTGGCAATTGTACGGTTTCACTGGTACTCGTCACATCGTACCGGATGCGAGCGAGAAAAAACATCGCCCCTGTGGCAATAAAAGCGAATATTGTTGTTTTTATTTTTTTATTTCGCAATTGCTGACAATACAAGTCGAAGATTATTTATAATTTATATTCTTTAGACTTTTTTAGACAAATACAAATAGTTTGTGACATGTAGGATTTATATTAAAAGAGTTCTTCTATAAAAATAAAAAACTTGGGGTCCTAAATTGGCAAGACTATGGTTAATAAACATTTAATTTAATTGGAATAATATTTATAAGAATTTCGTATTGAATATTAATATATATTTTTTATATCCTATTTAATTTACAATTTTTATCAATGGCAGCACTAGAAAATGCGCCAATCCCAATATTTTTTTTGACAGTTGCGTTCGCATAACATTTAGTGTAATATATTATTTCATATATAAAGGAGATGAAAGAGATTTTCTTGAATTCGCCATGGTTGAACAAACGTATGTTTCTATGATAAACGATAGTATTATTGAATTATCCATATAATTACGCATTACATAAAATTTTTATTTATTTATTTTAGATTTTACCGGCTATCCTCGCGACACAACATGTCGCGAGTATAGACGGTATCTGATTATCTATACTTCTAAACTGTTGACTGTTGCAATTATATATTAGTTAAATTCTATTATATTTAATATTATTATATAAACAGGTATCTAAATTTGAGCTCAATTTATGATCTTTTTTTAGATCGATCCCATTTTGAGTATCTCCATTTGCTCTTCGTGATGTAATCCCAGACGTTTGAATCTTTGATAGATCTTGAAACTCTACAACCAGTGTTATAGCTCTTGGTAACATGCATATTATTTAAATAATGTAAGTAAGCCGACTGAGTTGTAGTTGGGTGTTGGAATTAATTAATTTAATATCATATATCCTTCGTTGAATAAATAATTAATATTTCAATCCAACTGAAATAATATTATCCACGTGGGTTTGACACTGAGACAAATAGTGTAAGAACTTATTCCCCCATCTTAGAATCTTTATCAATCATTATATGGGTGAATGGCCTTTGGAATCTTTCTGTTATGCCATCCATCCATCGTAGTCAATAAATAAATAAATAAAAAACAAGGCATAGAACTATTGAAAATTTTTAACATTCCTTAAATAAAATTCAATGATTTCAGAATAATGTAATAAAAAACGTATATAATTCACTTTACTTTATTTATAAATAAAGATATAATTATATTTCACAATCTTTTTATCATCTCTATATAATGTGGTGTCATGACAATCATTTGCGTTTCACAATGAACAATTTAGAAATATTTTTTAATTTTTACGTTAAAATATAAAGTAATCATTTAAATTATTCTGCATAAAATTAACAGAATTTTTGGTTTTTGTTGTATATTTATATATTATTTTTATAATATACCTTGATTTTAGCCGCCGCAATTAAAGTATGGCCACTGTTGTTGAACACAACCTTGCATATTATTTTTGAATTGTGGCAGTGGATATTGCAATGGATATTGTGAAAACTGCTGTCCGCAGTTATTCATTCCGCACATCGACTGCTGATTACATTCCTGTGTTAAACAGCCAGACTGTTGCATACTTGGCATGAACGTTGGGCTTTGTAAATGCGGAAAATTTGTAAAATATGTCGGGGGGTTTTGCATTGGCATTGTAGGCATTATATTCGGCGTTGGCATTGTTATCGGAACAATTGGCTTTAGGGCTGGTGGATTTGTATATTGAATATTTGGCTTTTGGTAATAAGGAATGTTTCTATTATAATTCATCTTACATCGGTAATCGCAAACGTGATGTCTTCTATAAGAACATAAGAATTTATTGCCTTCTTTTCTACACTTTCGTGGCTCAGTTATAACGCAACATTCCTCTCCAAAGTGGTGTTCGTCAACATGTGGTTCGTCAACATAGGAAGTGTCAACATGTGGTTCATCAACGTAGGATGTGTCAACATGGGGTTTGACAACGTGCGTTTTACCTAAATCTTTATTCGCCGCCATTGCACTATTGGACTTTGACGATGATTGCAAATTGATATTATTAATATTTGTATTGTTGTATGTCGTTATGACATTATGGACTTTCGTGTTGTTTATGATATTTGTTAGATTCACCAGATTGTAATAATTATTTTTGCGTATAGTATTTGTTTGTGGCTGTAGCCTATTTGGTTCGGCCGTTCTGTATACGCAACGATTATTAATTGCTACTTGATTCTCTAGACAAGTACATTTGCCATCTAAATATATCATTGTGTCCGGACATTGTATGCATTTTCCGTTCACTAACACGGAAGTGAATGGGCATTTGTAGCATTCATTATTAAGGATGAACGTATCTGCCGGACATTGTTTTACGCATCTTCCATCTTTTAATTCACTATCTGGTGGACATACCAAATTTGAAACACATTGGTTATTAATCTCGGTCGTTCCTGCTGGGCAAATAGGTTTCGGTTCAATACAATGTCCGTTTACTAAAGTTCTTCCGATCGGACACTGTATATTAACCGAATTTTGGCAATTACCTTGATATAATATGGAATTTTGTGGACATGTATTCTGATTATAGCATTGGGTTATAGGCGTTGGCATGCATGTAGACGGTTGCGTACATTGAGATATCGAACAAGACGGTATTACATTATTTTTAATGCAAACACCATTGCTATACGTCAAACCGTCAGCACATCTATTCTCTGTTATGGTATGACAAGCACCGTTTATTAAAACGGTACCGAAAGGACACGATGTCGTGGATTGTGGTAAGCAATCTCCGTTATGAGAATATGTCCCCGGACCGCAAATTTGTTGATAAGCTGAGGGTTGATAAGTTTCTTTAGATATATATTTTTCATTAGTTCCATCTTTTGTATCCATTATTTCGGTATTATCCGTATTTTCTAAACTGTCGGAGCTTCCATCATCAAAATCTTGGTCGGCAAACGCAATACATGCGTATAAGATGAGAAATACTGTTATTATCTTCATCTGTAAAAATATAATTGTTTAAAATATTAATAAATTATATAATATACCGCTTTAGGCATTATCTTTAAAAATAATATATATCTTAAATAATAATATAATATATAATTAGTGGTAGATAAAATTAATATTTATATAATATGATGAAATGCCAAACTGGTCAATATAATGCCGGACATTTATAGATCCATTAAATATAATCGGCCCTCAACGATACATGCCAGCGAATAATGAGAGCGGCAATTGGCATGGGACTAAGGATCGACGAGGCCAAGACAAAATACATGCCCATATGATTCTTGAAACCCTGAGAGTCGAAGAGTACAGCTTCAAGGCTGTCTAGAAAGTCACATATATCTGCTCACTTATTACAAATAATAACGAAACCAATTTGGATGTTGATAAATATGGCTTGCAATATGTGAGAAGTGCGAGTTCAATCTGAGCTCTCAGACAAATGTGAGGCACATTGCGCGCTTTAAGACCAAATGAAGCCCTAGCGTGTCTATTATTCAACATCGCACTAGATGGGATAATAAGAGTCTCTGTCGTGGGGATCTCTGATGGCTCTCTTTGCCAAGAGTGATTCATTAAGAATTGACGAGTGCTTCAAAGCCGTCCAGAAATTCACATATCTCGTCTCACTAATAACAAAAGATAATGAAATCGATTTGGAAGTACTTAGAAAACTATGCTGGTAAACCGGTGCTATTTTGGACTTCAAAAGCATTTACGGTCGAGATTTTTCTCAAGGAAGACCAAAGACTAGCTCTACGGGACCCTCGTCAGGCCTATCCTAACATACGGATCTGAATATTGGATTCAGGATTCTGAGGTTGTTTTTTTGGAGCTGTAATCGACAACAGGTAATGACGTGTCCGAAGCAATGAAGAGCTGTATACAGGGATATAATATAGACTCCTGTGGGCCGGGCACATATCAAGGATGTGAGACAGCCAGCCACTGGAAAGGCTTATAGTTAATAAGCCTTCCTGTCCCCGGAAGAAAAGAAGACTGGGGTTGTTTGACTGTGTACACCGGGACACTTCATTGAGACTAACCGGAAAATGGAACGATATGGTGGCTGATCGGATAGGATGAAGAACGGTGCTAGATAAGGCAAGGGCTCTACACTAGGGGTGTTACGCATATGATTTATGATATAATCAAATCCTTCATATTTCAATATACAGCGGATTCCATTTGAGCGGAATCGCTGAGAATTATCATGATCATATTATTTTTTTTGGCACATATGTATGTACGAGGTTTGATAAAAAAATGCATGGAATTTTCCTTTTTCTCAAATTATATTTATTTTATTTGACTTAACAGTCTGCGAAATTTAAATATGGCACATTTTTTTTTATCAAACCTTGTATTAACCACTTCATGCTCGCTCACGGGTATATGCGTCAAGAAGAAACGTTCCAATTTCCGCGCTCACGCATATTCGTGTGAAGCTGTGTGCAAAAAATGTACCGAAAAGGGTTGAAAAAAAATATAAAAACATTTTAATGTTTTTAATACAATTATATGCTTCAAATTAAAAGCAAAAAAAAATACATTTTTTTGGAACGTTTTGGCAAAAATAATTCGGGCATGAAGTGTTTAATAACATATAAATGAAATGAAATAATTACTAAAATATGATCTTATTTTTAATTCAAGATATTTATAGTTATTAAAATAATAGATAAAATGATATAATTTGCTCTTGCATAAACTTGACTAATTTTTGTAATATCCATAATCATTGTGTAAATAGTGATAAATTCAAATGTATATTGCATTAGAAAATATATTGAAAGAACTCACATCGATCGATAGTTGGTTCCGAATATTATAAATCAATCAATTATTAGTTCATGCTCATCTTACGGAGGTTAATTTTGAAATACTATTTTTTTACGTAATTCATCCATTCATATAGCAAAATATTTAATTGATAACATGTGTGTTATTTTTATACATGTTCTTGGCGAAATAATTATCATTTAAAATTTTCTTAAAAATATATATAAAATTTATTTATTAATAATAAAACCATTTCATTCATCTAATACATAGATATATTATTTAGTATTTTGAAATTGTAATGATTCTTAATTAATTAGATTTAAAATTAATTTTTATTTGTGTGCGTGTGTATTTTAACTACTTACAATGTACGGGTGTTAGGTCAAACGGATAGTTAATATTAGACGAGCAATTTTTATATTTATCGTGACCTTTGATTTAATTTTTTTTATTACAATATTGCTTAACGTATTTAAATTGATAATGATATCTTGTACATTGCCTTGAAATTCGGTCGAATGTCAATTTTTCCGGTCCAATTATCTGATACAACTTCTGGGAATTTGTATAATGTTTTATTTATTTTATAATTATATTTTTTTTTGATGTGCGGCGATAGAATATCAATATTTTTCGTTAATGATTTTTACAGTTAATTTAGTTACATAATCTTATTGAGAATTATTGATACCTTACAATTTATTAGTTATCATCATCATTGTCATAGGCGCAACATCCCTATTGTAGAACCCTGGCCTCATCCAACACCCTTCTCCATTTTATCCAGTCTGCCTCAATGTCGGTCCTTCTTCCAGTAAGTTTCAATGATGCAGTGTCCCTCTGTACACAGTCCAACCACCTCAGCCTTGGTCTTCCTTTCCTCCGGGGACATGAAGGCTTGTTAACCATAAGCCTTTTCGGCTGCTGACTGTCCCGTGTCCTTGATACGTGACCGGCCTACCGGAGTCTAGCCACTCTGTCAACAGGTGTGACATTCAGTCTGGCAATAAGCAAAGTCAAAACCTAGTATAGACCAACACTAGATACCTCAGAAAGGGTCGACAATATAACCGCTAAGTTTGCATCCATTGGTTTCTAAAATTCTCCGTTAGTTCTCTGAGATTCAAGCCTATAAGACCGATAACACATGTCTGCAGACATGGCTATTCACACATAAAGAAGAAACAAAACTCACCACTATCGGAGTGTGAGGAAGATCTTTGGGTCGATTAGTCAAGTGACCTGAACATTGAAATCAAAAACTTTGCTAACACTTAACCGACCACACATTTTTATGCTAAATTGTTTATTTTTGGGCAATTTACTTAAATCGTTGTAACTTTATTATCGATTTATGTCTTTTCTTTTACTAATTTTAAAATATAGATATAAGTTCTTGATTTTTTTGACAAAGTTGTACGTATCTGAGAACGTCATGGTTGTTTGTGGGGAAGAAAAAAAAAGGCGTCTGCGGTACGTCATCTGGTACTTCGAGTGCATGGTGTAGAACTGTAGCCAAAAGTGACAAAATTGAAGATGACGAATGATGTTGAAAGAAATGCGTTGACACTATCCGTCACGGCAACTCGAAAACAACCCCAAGCATTTCAAGCCAAGATATTAATGAAAAATTTATCAATATTTTGACATTTGTTTTAAAAATGAATTATTCTAAGAATAAAAATAGTTATTCATGATATGCTTCATAATTTGGTTGATGTTTTGGAGATTTTAACTAATCAAATTAACGTGTAAATGACAACGCTCTTAGCGATGTATCACCGCAGGCTGAGCTCTTCTGCACGTTTCACTTGCACTCGGCAAATCGTACCGGATGCGAGCGAGAAAAAACATTGCGCCCATGACAACAGGCGAATATGTTGTTTTTATTTTTTATTTTGCATTTGCAGACAATAAAGGACAATGATTATTTATAATATTTATTATTTTTTTGACTTTTTTGGACAAATAAAAAAGTTTGTGACATGTATGGATTATATTCAAAGAGTAATTTGAGAAAAAGTAAAAACTGAACCCCCAATAGACCTTAGGCTAAACGGCACAGTTAAAAGAAGACTGATTGAGGAGAGGATGAGGAAGAGACTGGCAACAGTTTGCTAGAGACTGGTTTCATTATTAAGAGAGTAGAAAAAAAGTGATAAATTTAATTTTATAATGCTACAATTTTTTTAAACGTCGTTTTCATTACAGTACATATAAAAAATAATGTTCTGAAGTCATCATTGGTTCCGTATATTAATTACGTTCATTATCTAAACAGACGAGAGTCGAATTCTTTGATATCAATAAATTATTTATTACACAATATTTGGTTTCATATTGTCATCCGTTGAATTTAAATCGGGTCGTTCACGAATTTCGGGTATCGAGAAAAATTCTATAATATCTTTTGTGAACTCGTGCACATTTTTATCGTCATTTTGATTGCACATTTCGCCGCAGTATTTGTGTTTTTCAATGTGACACATGTATTTTCCTTGATTTTCTATGCATTTCGTCGGCTCGATTACAATACAGCATCCATCGGCGTGACTCGTCGAGCATGAATCGTTTTTCTTAATATCGTACGTACCGAAATGCATATTATTTGAGTTGGAGTTATTATTCGTCGTAATCAATACATCGACATTGGTACTATTGATTATAGTAACGTTAACAATCTTTCTGTAGTCGTTTATTTGGCGGTATAATTTGTTAATCCGTTGCGATTCCAAAGTTTCGCATTGAGCTTTGCATTGCCGTGTCTCTTGCAAATGATTAATTAACTCGGGACAGTATTTGTAGCATGATTCTATGTCGGATCCGTTGCAATCATGATCGTTGTGACAATTGACTGTCAAACAGACGGTATAAGGTATTAATTCTTTTTTTCTGCATTGAGGAGGATTAATCGTTATTTTTACTCCGTTCAGTATTAAGCATTTAGATTGGCAATTGCAGCATTGTTTGTCTTGAATCGATACACATTGTCCATTGATCATTTCAAAATTTGCAGGGCATTGTGCATAACCATTGTCGTATGGATATGGTATTAGCCTTTCACATTTACCGTTGATTAGAATGCTTTCGCTCGAGCACTTAATTTCAATACATTTTGCATCGGAATAATAAAATCCTTCCGGACATATGGTATTTTCTTCGATTATTATCTGTTCATTGATACATTTTCCCATAAGAAATTGAGTATTTTTAGGGCATTGCAGGTCCGGAGATAACACGCAACTTCCTCCGTATAAAATGTAGTCTTCCAAGCATATTTCTGTAAATGGACACTTTGATTTGTCGATACATTCGATGGGATCCTTGCAATCGGATGGTTGATTGCAGAGAATCACATTGTTTGTAACGCATACACCTTCATCATAAATCATATTTTCTCCACATAATTCTGATTTATCATAGCATTGTCTGTCGGCATTAAAAGGACACATTATATTCGTCGAATGTATACAAACTCCGTTTATTAAATAATATCCGGTCGGACATTGTTCCATTGTGTTTATCCTGTTGCATTGGACGTAGGTACGAAAGTCTCTAATGCAGGTATTTGTAAAAGATCTGCATAATGTATTGGTAATCAAGAAAATTAGAAGCGTGATGGATAACTTTGTCTGAAATTCAACAATAAATATATTAGGCTTTTACGGTATACACAATATTGATTACATAAATTTACGATACAATGAAGATTTGATGAATACAATTTACATTATTTACATAATTCGACATGGCGTCTTCTTATTATGTGTCGTTATTATATGTACACATATATATAAAATATTTATTTGCAACTAATTTTTCGAGCACAAATAATTTCTTAAATACTTATTTTTATTTACTGATAACACCGTTTAATTGGCTATGTTAATACAAATTATGTAACAGCTTGTTATTATAATTTATATTTATTTATTTTATGACAATAGTAGCATCATTGTATATCCAAGTGATACTTACTACGCCCATATAATATCTTGAGATATTTTTATGATCCGGGATGCCAGTCTCAAGTTCACAGATTGTATAGAATTTATACCTTTAGGTAATGTAGAATAAATCAGTAGTGTATTTTGTATGGAAATTAACCCATTTTTATCTCAAAATTAATGATAATTTCAATTAAACATATGTGACAAAAAACGAAATATTTTGTTTTTCTTTATATTGGTTTTACACGAGTTTTTTAAAATTTTCCAAAATTCCTATAACGTTTCCTCTTAATCACTATTTTCTACAAAATGCCTTGTCAACCAATGAACATTAACCTTTATTTCGCCGGACAATGTATTATATATTTACGAAATATGTAATTTGACCTCGAAAATATTAGCATTCTGTAGAAAGAAGCAATTTAGGGGAAACGTTATAGGAGGGCTAACTGTATTTATTTGACTATGATGGATGGATGGCAAAACAGAGAGATTCCAATGCGCCATTCAACCATATAAGGATTCGATAAAGATTCTAAAGATGCAAGGGGAAATGAATTTCGCACACTAATATTCCCCCCAGTGTCAAACCACGACACTGGTTAGTTTTAATATTATTTCAGTTGGATTGAAATTTCTATTATTTGTTTTATAATTATTTATTCAAAGAAGGATAGATGAGATTCAATTAATTAATTCCAAGGCGCCAAAATACCTACATACATATTTTTTATAAAACATGAGGAGGAATCGGTCTCTTCCTCTTACATACCCCTTGGCCAGTGTTATAAAGAATTCTCTGAATTCATAGTTTTCGTCGGACACCTATCTGACTACAAACTTAGCTCAGTCACGGTTAACTTACATTATCGAAATAATATGCATGTTACCATAACACTGGTTTTTTTTTTTTTGAGTCGTGAAGCGATTACATATTATTATATAATTATTACTATTTATTTTTATTTTTATTTTTTTTTTTTTTATATATGATATTAATCCACTTTCCCTCATTTCTGAGGATCGTTACCATGTGCATGATTCCCCTTATGGAGGACCATGGAAATGGTTTCATGGGAATATATATAGTACAGTGGTTGTCAGCTATTCTCTGCAACTGCAGAGTGATTTTTTATACTGAAGAGCTGCCGCCCGGGCCTCTGTTTATATTTTAATAATTATTTTTTTTTTGTGAAAATGAAGGTTGCCACCTTCATCCCACCCTCTGTTGACTAGTTACTCAGAAGTATTCAGAATGGTCATCCATCTGAATACTATCTGCGCTTATTGGCAATTAACTTTAACAATCATAATTTGATTCTAATTACCTCCAAGCTATGACGGGTAACACTGGTAATATGCTTTAAAAAAACTACTGCTCACTCCCACAAGTTCAAACATGAAAAATTACCGCACCAGACCCTCCTTCCACTTGTCTGCTATCGACTGACGCAATCCCAATTTAAATTCAATAATGGATATTAGAGTGGTGAAAAAAAAATAAAATTTTTCAATATTGGATCACTGGGAATGAATGGGTTAAATTTGATAGAGACATGGAAAAGTTTGTTTCTGTATTCGCCCGTACCTTGTATAACACGGTCATATGTTTTACAAAAATATCATATGAGGTTTGAAGTTCATACAAAATTTGTATGAACTATCACATTACCGCTTCCTACAAACTCGCCCCGTCCTCCAGTTTCCAAGCTGTAGTGGCAACGAGGAAACTCGTTCGGATGGAAGCAATGCCACACCCTGCGGCTGTTTTAGACTATCGTTAAGGCGTGGGATGCTGGTCTGCCGGCCCAAAGAGGGGCCCACCCCTCCGTAAGGCTGGTGGATCAACCAGCATCATGATTACGTAGTCAACTAATGCTGTTCGTGGCGTGCTCCGAAATGTCAGAAACCTCAACAACGACGAGCACGCGAAGAATGGCAAAGTAAAAGCCGTACAAAATCATCATCATCATCAATCGTTTAACATCAAAACCGTGTAAAATTAAAATTATGTATATTTAGGGCATAAATTAAATAAAATAATAACATATTTATGCATTTTTTATTTAGTTATTGATCAAATACATATTATTGATGTTAGTATTGTTGTTTTGTGAAAGAGTGTTTTCAACGTGCGTACCACCGTGGATATTTTCGATTCTTTGATAATTTGTCAAATTATTCACCTGTATATAAGATGGAAATTTTATATTATTGAGTGATTGATCGGTATTTTCATTATCATCGCCGCGATGATTTTTATTGATGCATTTATTTTGACATTCGTATAACGCAGATACTGCAGAATTCATTCTTTTGCAATTTCTATAGCAGTTATTACACGAAATATCCTGACAGCATTCGTCTTCGTTGCAGTATAATCGGACACAATTGTTATTTGAATTAATGAATCCACTCGAACATACGACTCGGTTGTTAAATACGCATTTATTGTTAATCGACACCAATCCTGGATTACAAATGCATCGTCTGTTCTGGTCCATCGTGCCGTTATCGCACGTTTTGCATTGTCCTTTTGCGAAAAATGTGTTTAGCGGACATTGTACGCATATACCGTTGTATGAAAACATATTCTCGGGACAAGGATAAATCCTTTCGCATTTATTGTTAGTATAAATTGATCCTGTCGGACATATAAAGTTGGTATTTTGATTGCATTCGTTCCTGGCTGAGAAGGATATGTCTCTACAATGCACCGTTTCTTCTTGTTTAATCGTATTGTCGCATTGCCCTTGATACAGCGGTACTCCCACAGGACACTGAATCATCGGTTGCAGAATGCATTTATTGTCGTAAAGAATTGAATTAATGGGACACAATGTGTCAAAAAGACAGTGCGATTCGCATTTAATTGGTTCTGTGCACGGGTTTTCAATTGTGCATAGTATTGTGTTCGGTTTAATACATACACCATTAATGTATATCATGTTTTTAGGACATCCGTGATCAGTTCTGTTGTTGTATATACATATGTTATTTATGAGCGTAGTTTGCTCTGGACAAATAGCTTCCGGAGATGGTAGACATATCCCACTTTGAAAATACGTTCTGTTGGGACATTGTTCATCTTTTTCCGATGCCTGGTGTGAACATTGGACTCGATAGTTATCTGCACATGGAATCGGTGATGACTTTACATCGTTCATGTTGATTAATATGAAGATTATAACACTAAATTGTATCTAAAAATGATAAGTATATATAAATATTCATGAAATGTTTATTCATCGGATTTTCAATGTGAAACTTACATTTTCTATCATTTTCATGTCGTTAAATTAAATATATATGAATATCTCCATATATGTGTGTTCATTTGAAAAAAATATTTATTACTGAGAGATTTGTCAATTTAGCTACAACATCTCTTATTCAACGATAAGAAAATTGTTATTAAAATTATTTCTTTTTATACACTTATTAAAAATTGATACTATTTTAATAATTTATTTAATCCTGTTTCAGTTAGTCTCGGTTCAACTTTATTTAGAATATTGTCTTTCATTTGCAGGTGGTCTTTCAGGTGATGTAACAACTTCTGCAATATGAAAATCTTCTGAGATGCTCATTGATTCACATAACGTTCGTGTGTACGGACCTTATTAACGACGATTGCTCAATATGAATCTGTATTACAAAATAATCATTCGATTTGTTATACTTGAAAAAATATTAATCATGATGCAAGAGAATACAAATATTAAATTTTCAATTATCTCAAGGATATTGAGGTCGGCTAAACTATAACAAACAGTTTATCATCATCAATACGTAAAACTAGCATTACATAAGAATGGTGTTATTTATGATAAAATAGCAATTTTTATTATTTCCTGTATAATGGTTCATATTAAAAATCGTATGTATATGTGTGTAAGATTAAATTAATGACCTTTAAGTTAAAATTTTGAAATGGTCTGTTTGGTATCTTTGGTCAATGTTAGCTAGATAACCTCGGATAAAAAAAATGCCCCCAATTTAAATAATTATATTTATAAAATAATAACGATGATCGTTTATTTATAAACAATGTCATTTTCTAATTATAATCGATATAAGGAAATACATATATTGCTATATCAAAGCTAAAATTACCTACATATTGCATAAAGATATCTATTTGTTTTTTATCGTCTAAAATACAATAAATCATCATTTTCACAGCTCGAAAATTTTATTTCTTATCTAAATATTCTAATAATCTAATATAAGTATACTATATACGTATAATACTTTTTTTTGACCACCATTCTACAGCATATATTAATAATTTTTTACAAAGCCGCTCAAAATCGCAAGATCGATAAAAAGATGCGGGTTTAGGTGTAAGTTTCGCCTGAAAACAGCGGGTGCTTGAGTGTTAATTATAAAGTACAAGAAAATAAATTTGGCGGAAACTCTAATTTAACCCTTATAGGGCAAAGGCTGAAATTGGTTAATATATTAGCCAGTCGCTTTAAGGTCTATATTTCCATGAGCGCCTATAGAAATATCAACCTTATTAACGTAATATGATGTCGAGAACGCTTTTTTGGGTAATTTATTATTATTGACAATAAGTACTGTCAATTACAATAAAAAATAAAAAAAAACCAAAATAATTAATTTGCCCTATAAAGGGTTAAACATGTATCCTGCTATCATCTCATCATTTGAGTCGTGAAGCGATTACATATTATTATATTTTGATATTAATCCACTTTCCCTCATTTCTGAGGATCGTGACCATGTGCATGATTTCCCCTTATGGAGGACCATGGACATGGTTTTCATGGGAATATATAGTGCAGTGGTTTCCCGTTGCCTTCTGCACCGCAGTGGTTTTTTATACTGAAAAGCGCTGCTGCCCGCTTCCCAGCTCTTATTTTTGTCATTTTTTTTAAATGATGGTCGTTAGCTTCCACCTCACCCCTCTATTGACCAGCGTTACTCGTAATTCTTCGGTATGGTCACCCATCTGAATACTATCTGCGCTTATTGGCAATTAACTTTAACAATCATAATTTGATTCTAATTACCTCCAAGCTATGACGGGTCTATCATCTATTCGAATAGATTCTATTCCATATTCATACCATTATATACAGATCCGCATTTAACAATTAAGAGGCCCAGACGCAATTAAAAAAATATTTTTATTATCTTACACCCTAAAATACTACACTAGAAATCCAGCTCTGCCAACCTCGGGAATAATCTAATTCCGCTATCCTTAAAGGAATCCAATTCTGAACCAGATAAAAATTAGTCTTGCCAATCTCAGGGAAATACCGTTCTGCCAACCTTAGAAGAAATCCAATCCTGTAAACTCACGAGAGAACGAATTCTGCCAACCTTAGGAGAAAACCAGTACCAATCCAAGAATCCAATACTCCCAACCTCCGGAGGAATCCAATCCTACCAACCTCACGAGAAATCAAGTTCTACCAACTTTTAGGAATGTCTTTTCCGAAGCGGCGACACTTACTCGTCCCATCCTGAGACTTTAATTGTTTTATGTAATTTTTTTTGTTTAATAAAAAAATAACATTTTGAATAATCTTGATTCGGTTTTTTGGTTTTTCGAATTTTGCCAACAACATACAGGTTGCAATAAAATGAATGGCGGGCCGCGGTTTACAAATATTTTGTAATAATAAAAACGTATTGAAAGCTGAACTTTGAGGCCCCAGGGGTGCGCCTCATAAGGGAAAATCCACTACAGATTATAATTTTAAATAATGTAATTCAATTGCCATTAAGGCGCTCAAAAACAGGGTTTCTACAGAACGGGCATTTTAACAGTGCCTATTTGGGACCCTAAGTTTTTTTATTTTTCTTGAATAATTTTGACTCTTTTAATGTAATCCTACAAGTCACAAATTTTTTGTATTCGTTTAAAAAATCTAAATAATAAATATTGTAAATAATCATTGACCTTTTTTGTCCGAAATTGCGAAAAAAAAATTAACAATATTCGCTTCTTTAGCCACGAGCGCGATGTTTTTCTCGCTCGCATCCGGTACGATGTGCCAAGTGCTAGTGAAACGTATAATAGTGACGTGTGACTCGAGAACTTGACAGTCAGTCTACCGGTGGCGTGTCCTCAATCTGCGGAGGGACATTGCCGAGTGTCCGTGTCATTTACGCGTCACGTTGATTAGTAAAAACATCCAAAATATCGACCAAATTTTGAAGCATTTCATGAATAACTATTTTTTTATATAACGATTTATTATATTTTTAAAAAAGTCCAGGTATTGATGAAATCTTCATCAATATTTTAACTTGAAATACTTAGGGTCTATTTTCCATTATAAATAGACGCCTTTTTGACGACCTGGTTGGTTTCGAGCCGCCGTGACGGATCGGTTAAACTCGCTTGAATGCAATCTTTTTAATTGTGGAACCAGTCTCATGGCTTGTAGATTAGATGTAATCTGTTACGACATTGTAAGTCAATCACGACTGAACTAAGTTAGTACCCAAATATGTATGGGAAAATCCATGAATTTCTGGGAATTCTTCATGACACTGACCAGGCGGGATGTAGTTGCGAGAGACTCATTACCCCCCGCATCTTTAGATCGATTTCTCTCCCAGGACTTCTCGATTAAACAGATTATCGAGAAGTCCTGGGAGTATGGCATTGATCTGCATTCAATATTTGTCGACTTTCGTCAGGCGTAAGACAGCGTCCATAGAGGAAAATTGGGAAGTGCCATGAATGAACTTGGCCTCCCGAAAAAAATAATTAACTTGACAAGGATGTGCGTTTCGGGTTCGGTGAGCAGGATAAGAGCAGTTGGGGCTTTGTTGCAGCCGTTCGCAGTTTCCAGGGGAGTGAGACAAGGGGATGCAATATCCCCAATATTATTTAATTTTGCCTTGGAGGCTGCCATGAGAGCCGCACATC
>JAGXCT010036023.1:29363-57401 GCA_022495035.1 Philopotamus ludificatus | reverse complement strand
AGGCCCAGGACCGGCAGAGATGGCGTAATGCCCTTCAGGTGGCAGGGACTCGTTTGGGATCGGAGGCCACATAATTAGTATTATTATTATCTTTAGAATCTCTATCGAACCTTTATACGGCTGAGTGACAAAATATCTTTGGGAAACATGTCATGCCATTAATCCCATGTCAAATAATAAAAATAAATATTCACATGATTATATAAGAACACTATTAATACCGCCTGAGAATAAATGTGTACTTCAGACTAGAATCTGCTAGGCGTTTAGAGATTTATTTCTTGAGCTTATAAATAGTGTCTGCCCTCGCTTTTAAAGTAGTTTGGAGGATAATTTTCCACTTCAATTTAACTTGCATACATTGTATGTATGTAAATTAATTATTTTTATCTAAACATATTTATAAATGCATCAAATAAACAACGACTCATAATATTTATAATGTTTTTATTGAGAATAAGATACATATTCATACGATCACCGTAACATTTATTTGCAGCAAATATTATATATGGTATATATCAAATTTGTTTTATTTCTTTTTATTTAAAAATATGGTGTCCGTCATGGTGGGCGATGAGCTCATGCCGGAATTCATCATTCCGGGATATTCTTTTAAAGTAACAGCGTGAGTACTCATCGTGTTTTTAAAACCATTCATATTAGTCATACCCCCGTAGCCGGGAAAACTAGCCAAGCCGTGACTACCACCATAGACGGGGATACCTTGGGTGGCTATGGTACTACCCAAGATTGGGGCACTGCCTACGCCAGCTAGACCGCTATATCCAGAGAAACCGCCTAACCCAGATAAACCACCGAGGCCGGCTAGGCCGCTGTAGCCAGATAAACCGCCTAACCCAGATAAACCACCGAGGCCGGCTAGGCCGCTGTAGCCAGATAAACCACCTAAGGCGGGCATACCACTGTGACCAGAGAACCCGCCGAGGGCAGGGATACTACTTAAGCCATTGTGACCGGTGTATCCAGAGAGGCCACCAATTAAGCCGGTTTGACCAGCATATCCACTTAATCCAGGGTAACTTCCCACATTAAAGCCGCCACCAAAGACCCCGCTTGTACTAAACTCATTGCAAGCCGTGGTACATGTTTGAGACTGGCATTCCGAACAATCTAAAATCAATATTATTCGTATTTTAAAGTCTTTCATTTTGTAAGCAAATATTTATAATATGTCAATTTACCATAGTTTTGTTGTCCACAGTTTATCATTGGCCATTGTTGTGGTATACAACTCGGCATCGGTTGGAATACAGGTACATGGTGTGGCACAGGCACGGGATGCGGTACCCGTTGGACTACATGTACAGCATGTGGCACAGGCACAGGCACAGGATGCATCACAGGCACAGGTTGCGGCACAGGGACTCGATGCATGACAGGTACGGGTTGTGGCACAGGCACGGGCACAGGGTGTGGTTGAGGGATATACACCGGTCTCATGACGGGTTTTTCTATATATACCGGATGTGGAACAGGCACTATCTTTTCTACAGGATAAGGCCTAGGGACATAAACCGTTTCCGGAAGGGGTCGAGGTGTAGGTCCTGAAAACCCATAATCGGTATTTTCGCATTCTTCTCCACATTTATGCTCGCTTCTTGCAGTGCATCTACGTCTTCCTTCGAAATCTTCGCATGTCTTTGGTCCACGAATAACGCAGCACTTTTCTGGCTGCGAGCTCCTACTTTCATTGCTTGCCTGTGAGCTGTCCGATTGAGTGTTAGTGTCCAGGTTGATATTGTTAATGTTGGTATTATTGATATTCGTAATTACATTTTCTACATTTGTATTGTTGACTAAATTAGTAATATTTACAATGTTTGTAAAATTGCTTGTAGTAACGGTATCGGAGGGTGTGATGACCGGAGCACTGGAAGGAATATATCGGTCCATTGGCGGTGGAGCTGGAGCTGGAATATATATGGGCGGTGGAGCTGGAGCTGGAATAAATATGGGCGGTGGAGCTGGAGCTGGAATATGTACTGGCGGTGGAGCTGGAGCTGGAATATATGGGCTCTGAGCCGAGCTGAATATATGGGCGGTGGAGCTGGAGCTGGAATATATATGGGCGGTGGAGCTGGAGCTGGAATATGTACTGGCGGTGGAGCTGGGGCTGATATATATATGGGTGGTGGAACTGGAGCTGGAATATGTATTGGCGGTGGAGCTGGGGCTGATATATATATGGGCGCTGGAGCTGGGGCTGGAATATATATGGGCGGTGGAGCTGGAGCTGGAATATGTACTGGCGGTGGAGCTGGGGCTGGTATATATATGGGCGGTGGAGCTGGGGCTGGATTATAGTATGAGATGGCTGGTGCAGGTCTATTGTAGACAGGTGGTACGTATGGTGTTGTGCATTTTTTCTCACAATTCACCCTAGTTGTACATTGGTTGCTCGCACATATCCTTACTGGACATTGAACTTCATTTTGTGGGCACACCGTGGCCGAACCCGAATACGGTGCTTTTATATGCACCGTAGTCGGCTGTATTTCCATATAAGTTGGTTTCGTATAAGTTGGTTGCGTATAAGTTCGTTGCGTATAAGTTGGTTCCGAATAGGCTGGTTGCGTATAAGTTGGCTGCACACTGATCGGTTGCGTATAAGTTGGTTGTGCATAAGCTGGTTGCGTATAAGTTGGCTGTGCAATAGTTGGCTGCACACTGATCGGTTGCGTATAAGTTGGTTGCGCATAAGTTGGCTGTACCTGAACTGTATCTTTAACACATTGACCGAATTCATATTTAGTACTGATTGGACATTCTGCACACACGCCTTTGTATTCGAAAGTGTTCGTCGGGCACCCGCTATTCCTTTTGCAGTTTCCATTTTCATATACAGATTGAAAGGGACAGATCGTTTGGGTGACTGAACCGCTGCCTGACGATGTCTGCGCTAATGTTTGACAATTACCGCTGGAATATATTGCGCCATTAGGGCAAATAGTACTTGAGGGTGGAACACAAAACCCGTCGGAGTAAACTTTACCCCCACTGCATTGTTCCGCAGTATAGGGACTGTAAGTATCGGCATTGCCGCTGCTAATTCCACATTCAATACTCACGCAGAGCATGAAAAATGCAGTCGCAGCTTTCATCTGAAAGTATAAATATATGTTGCTATAATATATCAAACTTTCTATGATACATTACAAACTAAATCTAATTGTTTAAAAGATGTTACGGTGCTATTCAACTAAATCATAAATTATCCTGCCTATATTATAATGTTATCGACTGAATATCATTTAGTTGCATACATTATCTCAAATTAATAATCAGAATCATCGATACTTACTTAAGTAACTAATAAAAATGATGTTTGATTTATTGTACATTATGATCAATGTGTTTTGAGAACTTTTAATTTATTAGCATTACTGGTTTTTAATTTCTCTCTTTGAATGATAACATTTTTAACAATGTGTTGTGGGGGATTTCGTTCCGAGGTAAAGAAATATCTGACTAGATAGATTTTTTCATGACATTCGTATTTATTTTGCACTTTTAAAGCGAGAATGGATAGTACAGAGAATCGCGATCGCGTCGGTTTCTTTACTTCGAAACGGATACGTCAATCTGCTCGATTCTACTTCTGGTTTTAGGGGCTCCCCAGACGCATGGGCCAATGATATCCGATTTTTGTCTCTTTACGGTGAAGATCACTGGCATCAGCGGCGTAAAGTCGTTACGCAAAACTGCAGCACTAGCACGAGCGAAGTCTGCGAGTTTGTCCTAGAAGGTATACGCTTTTTATGTGGCATCTGTTTTTATTGCGCGTCTCTATTATTACCCCAAGCATTTTAAGTCGAGATAAGTGATGAAATCTGCATTAATATCTTGACTTTTATTAAAAAAATGAATTATTCTAAGAATAAAAACAGTTATTCATGATATGCTTGAAAGTGCCGAATGATGTTGAAAGAAATGCGTTAACCTATCCATCACGGCGGCCCGAAAACAATCGCGTTGTCCGAAGGAGGTCTCTCAGAAACCCCAAGCATTTCAATGCTAAAAAATGGATTATTCCAAGAATAAAAATAGTTATTTATGATATAATTAATAATTTCTTCGATATTTCGGATTTTTTAACTAATGAAAATGACGCGTAAATAACAAACGCATGTTTCGCCGTAGACTGAGGACACGGCGGAACGTGTCAATCGCACGGTTTCACTCGCACTCGGCACATCTTACAAAATGCGAGCAAAATTAAACATCGCGCTCGTGGCTACAAAAGCGAATATTGTTGTTATTTTTTTTTTCGCAAGTGCGGACAATATAGGTCAATGATTATTTATAATATTTATTCTTTATTCTTTTTTAGACAAATACAAACAGTTTGTGACATGTAGAATTTATATTAAAAGAGTTATTCGAGAAAAATAAAAAAAAAATGGGGCCCCAAATAGGTAAGTTTTTCAGGAGCTATAATATATGGAACTAGTAGCGCGCCGTGAGTATGCGGCGCCTTTGTGCAGAACTCAAATTATCGCCCCTGTACCTGCTGTGCTTAAAACAACGAACTACAAGCAATTACTACAATGACCTCGATATTAACGTGATGAAATCTGGTTTCGTGAAGTTAGGGATATCTATGATATAGTGCACAGTCACATCCACATAAACTTATCCGACAAAGAATTTTCTGATGAAGAGAGACTAATAATCCATCCAATTCCAATAAAAGAAGATGCTGTAAGGCATATTGAGGACAAGCTTAAAAGCTATTTAACTAGCATTGAAAAAGAATAAGACGAAACTTTCTAATAAATTTATAAGATCGAAAGAGCTGTAAACCAGCACAAAAATATGTACAAAACTGATTTGCCTGATTATCTATAAAAAAATTTACATTCCTTCACTTTCGAAGATCGTGTGCGAATGTCGAGGCTCAATTAATACTTAAACCTGGGGTGAGCAACCCGCGGCCCGCGGGCCGCATGCTGCCCGCCTCGCTTTCTCGTGCGACCTGCCAACGGTTTTACATTTTGACTTTAAAAATTCCTACAGAGTCCCTCTACCTAATTGTACCTTAGGCTTCGTTAGCCACTACGCACATGTGCCGCAAACGCTGCATTGGGAAACGGCATAAAGTCAAACGTAAAGGGTATTTAATTTAATAATTTTGGAGGGAATCTATTCGTCTAACCCTGTTAACACGTTTACTGCCAAGCAAAAATTGGATTCTTTTTTTACTCTGGTTTAAGATAAAGCTGTTTGCCTTTATGCTCCGATTCAGAATCATTCTTTAAGGAATATAATATTAAACGGCATTATGAGACAAAACATGAGACAGATTATAAAACATACACGAGGCCAAATACGGTAGGATCAAATTAAACAATTTGGGGAAAGTTTACAACAACACAACATATTCAAAGTTCAAAGTTTTTCATCAGATTTAGCAGTGAAAGTTAGTTATAGTTATATATTAAGAAGGTTAGTCAAATTTTAGCTAAAAGAATGACACCATTTGCTGATGGTGAGATGATTATGGAATGTTTAACTGCTATTGCAGAAATAGCTTTTCCTGATAAAAAGGTCATTATTTCCAAAATCAGTTTGTCAAGATCAGTTTGGATCAAGAATTGCGGACCTGTCCAAAAACATAATTGCAACTTTAGGTGAACGCATTAAAAATTTGAATGGTGTTTCTTGGTATCAGTAATAAATTCCAACTAGCGATATTTGTAATAGGAATCGATTCGAATTTTAATATAATTGAAGAACTGGGTTCATTGATTCAAATAAAAGATACATCAGATAAAGACCTATATAATGAATTAAAATCGATGTTGGAAAACCTACCAATTCCACTGGATAAAATTGTCGGCATATCAACCAAGGGGCTCCAGCAATGACTAGCATGAATGTAGGAGTCGCTGAAACGTTATTTAATGTTATTAAGAACGTAACCGGGAGAGAAATATTTGTTAACCATTGCATACACCAGGGTCTCCCAAACTATGTTCCGCGGAACACTGGTGTTCCGCGGACTCAAAATAGGTGTTTCGCGGAGCCTACATAGATATTTTACAAAAAATCTTCTGATACGTCTATCATCGAAGAAGAAAAATAATCCAAAAACTGTGACTTCTTAAAAATCGAATATTGAAGCGTCTTATCACGTGAGTTATCGTATTGCACTTAATGGTGAAGCTAATACAATTGGAGAGACACTTATTAAGCTATGTGCGAAAGACATGGTGTCATGTGTTCTTAATGAGCAGGCTACTACAAAAAATCAACAGCTAATAAAGCCGTGAAAAAGATAAACTATGTAAAATCTAGACCACTTCAATCCCGATTATTTACAATTTTGTGCCATGAAATGGGTAGTGAACATAAAGTACTTTAATTACATACTGAAATTAGATGACTATCCAGAGGTAAAGCACTATTAAGACTTTATACACTTCGAAAAGAATTATTAGTCGTTCAAATTTTTAACAAATCCTTCCTGGTTGATACATCTTGCATATCTGACGGATTCTTTTACAAAGTGCAATGATGTTTACTTATCATTACATAGAAAAAGTATTACAATTTTGAATATAATTTTTTTACTTCAAATACACCCGTTTGCAAATCAAATGCATCCTTTTTCAAATTAAATGCATTTTTTTACAAATCAAATGCACCTTTTTGCAAATCAAATGCATCCTTTTACAAATCAAATTCAACTTTTTACAAATCAAATGCACCCTTTTGCAAATCAAATTATGTTTAAAAATTATGTTAAACAAATAAATATTTTTCAATATATATTATACTTTTTTTTATCAGTTCCTTCAAAAATGTAAAAAACTGGTTCTACTGTATTTATAAAAGTGTTCCGCCAAAATTTTCGGATTTGCCAAGTGTTCTGTCGCTGAAAAAGTTTGGGAAACCCTGGCATACACCAACAGAATCTTTGCGGAAAAAAATTAATATGGCCAATGTCACCACGCCTGTAATAAAACGTATTAATTTTCTGAAATATCGAGCGTTAAATCACCGTTAATTTAAAGAATTTTTAAGTGATTTGAGAAGTGAATATGGTGATGTAATTTACAACATATAAGTACGTTGGTTGAATAGAGATGCTATGCTTAAAAGGATATATGATTTAAAAAATGATATTTAATTGTCTGTGGAAATTAAAGAATATCCATTTCCCCATTTCGAAGATAAAGAATGGATGTGTGATTTTGCCTTTCTTGTCGATATAATTCAGCATTTAAATGACTTAAACGTGTAACTTCAGGAAAAAGGCCACTTTGTTCATAACATGTTTGATCAAATTAATGCTTTTGAAAGAAAACTAAAATTTGGGACAAAAATCTATTGTTAAACAATACGTCCCATTTTACACACTTAAGACTCCTTCAGAAACCCCAAAATATGCCCAGCATTTACAAAAATTAATAACGGAATTTGAGTCGCGATTTAATATATTTAGATAAAAAAAAACCGCTCTTAGTTTTAACATTTTTTCTTTACCATTTAATATAGAAGTGGAAACAATTCCAGAGTTTACAAAATTAGGAATTAATAGATTTAGAATACGACACGGATTTAAGAAATAAATTTCAAGTACGTATGTTTGCGAACAATTATTTTCCGCAATGAAAATAATTAAAAGCGATCACCGATCTAGATTGAATGATGTACGTTTAGAAGGCTTCGTACGAGTTGCTGTGTCGTCTATATCTGCAAATATAGACCAATTGATGGCAAAGAAGAAATGCCAAATTTCTCATTAAATATATTTTTTTTTCATATATCTTTCGCTGTTTTTTTTAATAGTATTTTGTATACTTGGTTTATTTTGTTGATAAAGAGATAATTTGAGTTCTTTATTCAATTTTTGTATTATTATAAATTAAATTTGTAAATGGCCTGTTGTAAAAAAAGGTTGCTATGATTTATATATAATGGTCAGAGATTAAAAGAGAATCTGGTTTATCATAATCTAAATTCCCTAAGAATTAAATTGTAAAATTATTATAACTTTTACAATTTAATTCATTAACAAAATGTATTGCAAAATAGAAGCTGTAAAAATCGTTAATTACCGAATAGATGAAATATTAAATATAGATATTTGCTTTAATCAACACTCAAAATTCAAAATTATATTTAGTACTCAAGTAGAGATATAATATGGTTTCCGTTATTTAAGAGCAGCATTTTGATAACCTTTAGTTGTTGAACTTAATATAGAATTAATTCTGCTTATACGTATAAATTAAAAAACAGATTTTTTGGCCACAGTCGCAAACTCATGATTAAAATAATTAATTTATATGATAAAAAAATATTTATTCGTCTTATATTTAGTTTTGTTAATAGATATTAAAAAAATGCACACTCTTTTTTATCAAACCTTTTACGTATGATGCAATAATGCGTAGTATTAATTAAAGAAACTATTTTTTATAAAAACGCTTAAAGAATAGTCACTAAAACCTTAGAAGTGGCTAACACGACCAAAAATTAAGGTATTTTTCACACGAAAAATAGAATGAGATTGATTGTCTTAATTGTAGTCGTAGACATTTCAGAGTTCAAAAACAAAGAAATAAATGGAGTATCATAAGCAAAATTATAAATGCATCTAATTTAAAATCTATCTTGGGATTAAAATCGGTGATAAATATTTAAAAATAATGTAAAATAAAAAATGTTTACAATAATCACCCCAACACCCGAAATTTTTCTATATTTTGTTAATAAATTTGTAAGTTAATTTATAAAATTAACTCACCACGATCATCTTGGATTTTCAACTAATTTTCATTAGTTATCTGCTTTTATTCTCTCACTCTTGAAGGAGTCTGCCAACTAGTGATGCTTTACGTGTGTGTACATGTTATATACTATGTATTCATAATTGATAACATATCAAATTAAAAACAATTTCCTATTAAGCTAATAAAAAAAATCGTATAGAACGTTTCTATTTAGGCATATTATCGTAAAGTCTCAAAATAGATATTATAAAAATAAATTATAATGTTCAATACTTCTACAAGATTAGAACGTCGGATGAATTATTAAATTCCAAAATTATGCGGCAAATATAAAACTAAATTATATTATTTGATTGATATTATTTTTTTGCAATTTTTTATTGTTCTGGAAAATGTTTACAGGGCAATAAACGGCAGAAATTAATCATGTCAAATACATTTAGATCTGAAAAAAACTCAATCAAATTTTTAGTAATGATTTTCTTATTAAATAAATTTATTTATTATTACGAATCTTAATTATGTTCTGTTCTCTAGTGAATATGGGTTTATAAATGGGAGCATTTAGTTTTCTTTTATAACCAAATGATAAATACGACTTTGAAATGACTTTTCGCCCGCGTGTTTGGAAATTGATTTAAATCCAGATTTTTTTATTTTTATTTATTTTATGTTTCACTCATTTATCCCAGTTGTTATCTAATAATAATAATATTCGCTATTCATTTTCCTGTTCTATAAAAGTATAAACAGCATTTTCCAACTTCCAAAATCTATTAAAAACCTCTTCTCAAAAGTTCCAACGCAATGAAGGTCAGGTTCGCCATATTTCTCGAATAACTCTTAATATAAATATAATATAAATTTGAAATTAAGTTTTTTTATTTTTTTACTATACTATTATGTTTTTATGTGTGATTGGCCTGGGTTGTTCTGGGTTTATCAGTAATGCCAATCACGCATTGTTTTTATGATAAATAAATAAATAAGGTCCTACACGTCCAGCATAATATAAAAAAATATTTTATTAGTTAAAAATGCCATACTATCTCTAAAATAGGATACCAATACTGCAAAAAAATTAAGAGCTTCTGTTCAAATATGAGAAAGGATTTTTCGACATAATTTTTCTATTAAAACTCCGATAAAAATATATCTAATTTTTTTTTCAAATCAACATTAATTAGTTCTTCGTTAGTTTAAAATATTTTTTCATTTCCTATATTTGATAAAATAATCAGAATATTTTTAGTACACTGGAAATTCCAATCATTGGATATATATCTTTGTTTATCAATGCCAAATTTTACGCATATAATTATGTAAGAGTATGTTTAATTTATTTGCAAATTGCTTTTACACATATTTTCATCATCATCCTCATTTGCCAGCCACAAGGCTCTCACTCGCTGAGGGCATGGGCCTTACCAAACTTTCGCCAAAAGTTGAGGCCAAAGGAACCTGAGTCTCACACGTGACGTGAGGGCTCCCCTTTCGTGTCCATGCCGCGGGGACCCGAGCCGTCTTGGTATGCGGTTTTTTGTAAAGAGTTTCCCTCTCTTGGCCATTGCTGGCATTGGACGTACATCTTCTACCATGTTGGTATCGGATTTTACCCTCTCTACTGTGTCCAGGCAAGTAGGAGGGGGGTTTGTCTCGGTATTTGTTTATTCTCTTCTCTAAGGCGTTATCTGCTTTTAACGAGTCACGAGTGACAAGTAGCGAGCGACCACACACACACACACCTATATAGATATACACAAGCATACATGTGCACATCTGCCCAAAACTAGTCTCAAGTAGCCGGTCGCAAGTGATTATTAGCCCTGTCGCGCAATAGCAATTCTTTCATCATGGAAAAGACCTCCTCGTATCAATGAAATATAAATGATTTTGGTTTAACATCAGCGCCAACGAGGAGTCGAAAACGCGTCCCCCGTACTTCTACGTTGGCCCGCGAGGACGCGTATTCAAGTCCTCCGGACCGCAATGTGTTAATATTAGTTACTTTAAGATTCTTGTAAGGAATTTCGCCGTAAGAAAAAGGTTTATGACACCTCACTATTCGTCGGCGATCTGTCGCCTTGTCTTCGATCGTTTTGAAGCGGTCAAAATATCCAACGCAATCAATATGATACAAGTTAAACAGCGCTAAGGTTATCATGCAAAATTGATAAAATGTTTTTTTTTTCAAATTATTATATAAAAATGATAATCGTTTTGAACTATTCTTGCTGATTTAATTTATTATAAAACATGTTGACATAATATGTAATAATAAATAATAAATAAGAGATCCTAGGATAATAATGGGTTCGTACTAGATTGACAAGAATTATCTGGTTCTTAGTATAAGCAGAGCAGCTAAAAGTCTGGAGAGATTTGTACGTGTTAAATTTGTAAGTGTTAAATCTACGAAAAATCGTCCAAGTTAATATTAATCAAGGACACGGTCCTACACGTCAGAAACAAGGTAATATTCGACAGCCATAACTTTTAACACAGTATGGCTGTAAAGCAGAATAGCTTACTAGGAAATAAAAACCTCTACTAGAAGCCATAAATACCAAACCCTAGAATAATTTGAAATATAAGTGTGATGGAAAGGAGAGGCCGCCCGAATAATCGAAAAACACAGTTAATCCAAACTGTTAAATTTTTAAAATACAAATACATACTTATATTTAGCCTTGGGTTTCCAAATTTTTGATTTTTCTCGAATAACTCGTTAAACCCAGGGATTCCCAAAGTGTGAGACGCGGCTCCCCAGTTAGCCGCGGTGTCGCCATAAGGGCGCCGCGAGATATTCAATTGAACAATTCGGCAAATATGTTGGAATTCTTAATTCTCGAAATTTTTGCGCCATCTTTTTGCGCTCGCTATTCTCAAGAAGGTCAAAAATTTGAAAAAATCTGATGTATTAAGGGGGCCGTAAACCGAAAAAGATTGGGAACCTCTGGGTTAACCGATCCGTCACGGTGGATCGAAACCATCCGCGTCGTCCGAAGGGGATCTCTTGGGCTCAGCCCTCACGCAGTTGAAAACGAGTCTCGATTGCGTCGTGACCACGCCCACGTGCAGAGTTGGGGTCCGTGGAGGCGTCGACTGAGACCACACAAGTTCCGACTCGATGTTTTTTCTCGCTCGCAGCCGGTACAATGTGCCATACGTGCAAATGAATACAAGAAATACATGCCGCGAGAATTAGCCGTCAACATATTTTTTCTTAAAATTGACTGCATTCTTTTTTCATCCGATTCAACTTTTTTAAGAACTAAGCTGCATATGATGATTTTATCAGTTATTATATGACATTTTTTGTTATTTATGATAAATAAAAATAAATTATTTTTATTTCTTCGATGTCCCGCCGCCGACTGCCGCTCTTGCCGCACGTGTCAATCGCATAGTTTCACTAGCACTCTGCACATCGTAGTTTTTGACATGTAGGATTTATATTAAAAAAGTTATTCAAGAAAAATAAAAGGCTTGGGGTCCCCAATATCGGCACGACCAGGCTAACCTAGAGATATTTAGCCAACAAAACATTATTAATTGAAATATTCAAAAATATGTTTTTTTCTTGAAACCTAATTATTTATTTGACGTATGGGCCAGGGGTAAGCAACCTTTTTTTTACAACGGGCCAGCTACAAATTTAAAAATGTCGTGCGGGCCGCACGTAAGAAACATGATAATACAAATACTGAATAATGAACTCAAGTTATATCTTTATTAACAAAATAAACCTAGTATTAAAAAATTCAAAAATAAAAAAAAATCATTAATATAAACAATTTAAAAAAACGGTGAAAGATATACAGTGAGACCCCGTTATTACGTACCCGTATTTCAAAAAATCCTCGCTATTTGGGTTCAATTTTTGCAGTCCCGTTTTATTTTAGTACATTTAGTACGTTTTTTTATTTCCCACAATTTACGTTTAAAATAATTAAAATATTTAAAATTCGAATTAATTTTTAAATATATTTAAATAAATGCGCGACGTTTTTAAATGTTATAAATGATAAGGCCCTGCACATTGCGTTTTGATTAAATATAGAAGGATTACATCAAATTGCTGGATAGATCGTTTCAAGAAGTGGCACATTGCGGTGTATAGATCAGCGGGGAATCTCGAAGTGTTGATTTGGACATCGCTGAAGATTGGAAGCTGACGAACATTCCTGCTGTAATTGCAAACTATGCTTCGAGAGATATTTTGAATGCTGATGAAACAAAACTGTTATTTAATGTTCTTTACTCGAAGAAATTCGCCTTAAAGGGTAATACTTGTCACGGAGGGAAATTAAATAAAAACAAGGAACTTTTTCTCTTACTAAACTGATTTGCGTGTTTATATAAATAAAAAAATAATTTTCAATTTTTGTTTTCTAACCTCCGGGTCTAAGTTTTCCCACCAATTACGTTTTTCTTATCGGTCCCTTCAAAAACGTACAGGGTTTCACTGTAAAACGTAAACAGGGTTTCACTGTATGTGGAAAGAAATTATGATTATGTCTGTATATGTAGGATATAATGAGGTTGCGGGATACTGAAAGAATTTTTAAAATTTTAAATGTAAAATCTTTGTAGGGCCGCACGAGAAAGTGTGCGGGTTGCTCATCCTTGATTTAGACATAGTAAGTAAATCGCAAGAGTTTAGTAACCCTCTTATTTTATCTGTTTGTACATCTCGATTGGTACGTTTAACACGACAGGTCGGCTGCAATAAAAATAATCCATAATTATTACATAATATTACATATGTATGATGATCATAATGTATTTACATCCGGTTTATCGTCCACATGGCATATGTGGCCACTGATTACATCCCATTAGCGGCATTGGTTGTTGTACTATACCAATAGGTGTCGGTACAGGGATTGGAATTAACTGTGGTCTTGAAACATACACTGGTTTGCGTATGTATACTGGATGATAAACATGCACTGGTTCTTTTATAACAACTGGTTTTTCAACGTATATTGGTTTTGGTCGTTCTGTAACAATCGGTTGAAGGCATTCTTCGCCGCACTTTGTAATTAGGTCTGTGATGCATTCTTGATTTCCATTATGTTCTACACATTTTTCTGGTCCCGTTACTTGACAGCAGTTTTTGTCTATGTGTATTTTGGGTGTATTTGTTCTAACTTTATACGGGGCAGATGTTACTGGATTTTCACATACGACCGGATTCCGGCAGTTTACTCTGATGAATTTATGTTCTCGATTCTCAAGCGAGTGACTAAATTTGATACTCAAACACAAAAAAAATAACGTTGTTACCGTTTTTATCTACAAAAAAAAAATTAATCCAATAAAATATTTACAGTATTTCTTTATAAACAATAGCACATATTTAAATAGTTCAGCGTTGTTGGATTATATTATTTATTTGCTTACTATAATCATTTTTGATTATTTTATTAATGGTTTTGTTCAACTGTACAGCATACAGTTCACAGCCGAAGTTAGATAGTCACTGATGATATATGAAATGATTGTCTTTATTTTATACACATCTATTTATGAACATTTTTGCATACAATCATATACATTATTATCTTATACAGAAAAAGATAAGTTGTTTATAAAAAAAATATTATTAAATAAATGTTCATTATCAACAAATAGTTTTACACTTCTAAAATAATAATTATAGATTGACTCGTAAAAAAGGTAACCCGGAGAGTAATGAGATTTTTTTTTAGCGTATGACATACGTATGCGTTTATTTGTACATATAAGCTTATTTTTTCTTAGGTTTTTAATCAGTTATAAAATAACACTTTTTGAATAAAAAATAGAATAGTTTTTAAACGAATTTTCAAATGTAAATTGGTTAAGAGATTCTAAAATGAGATTTTCCTACTGGATTTTAATTTTAAATTTTAAGCCTCAAGTATTTCATTAATACATATTTAAATTGTACTGTCATCATTTGATGATTAGTACTATTAAATATACATATAATCTTGCTTATATACAATACTTATATATTATCTAGCTCAGGGATGGCGAACGAGCACCCCGCGGAATTTTTAAATATGACTGTAATCATTTAATAAAAAATAAAATGATTTTTAATCTGCTACTAATATCACTAGATGCCGCTACATCTTTAAAGAGCTAGAGTGTGATTAGGATAGGTAAAAACAGTATCCTTTCGCTCAAATTAAAAATACTTATTTATACTGCCATCATCCGTCCTTAAATATTATACGCTTCCCAAATCTAAAGTAACGACGCATCCTACACATATAAAATGAATTCAACGAAAATAAATATCACCTTACGCAAAATTACAAACGCACCTTTGGCTTATTCGAAACACAGACATACACAAAGACCTTAAAACTCCTTATAGACCTTTTATAAAAATATATGCCACTCCTTTTTTCAACTTCATAAATTCAAAATATAAACCCATCCATCTCCCTCCCTCTCGAACTATGCGAGGACTTATATACTCCCCAATCTTATCACATAGAATTCCCTTACCTAAGACCATTATAATTCCTTCAAAAAAAAAAAAAAAAGAAGATAACCCAAATAATAATTCAGATCTATTTTACCAAATTTAGTTAAAATCAAAAAAAAAACTTAAACTTTTTAACAACCTTTAGCTTCGTTCTCTTCTTATCTCTTTTTTTTTTTTCCTCTCCTTTAATTGAATGTAATAATTTTTAATAACTACTTCTTGGCTTCTGTGTCTGGCTAATTCTGGTTCACTAATCTTTATCTATTTTTTATAATATTTTATGTGCTTTATTTCATACTGTGTTTATTTTTATTATTTTGTTTTTACATAGTTTTTTTTTATCTATTTCTATATTTTTTTTTTTTTTCGCTTATGTTTTTCTTTTGAAAGCTGTCAACCACTCGAGCGCCGGCAAAATCTCTAATAAATTACAATGCGAGTGAGCATTGTGCCGGCGCTATAACTGTGCAGAGGGGGACAGCGAAAAATTATAATTTTTTTTAATATGTATAAATTCTGTGAATCTCAGACCAATATATGAGACGAAGAGAAAAATGGGCAGAGCTCAATCGTCTCGCACATTTTTGGCCATGATGATGAGTGTGATTAGGGTTATAAAAGCGATAATTTTGCTTGTAAATTTTAATGTTAACTTGTAAGCCTATATAATGAACATGTGACTAGCCACATGGATTTATTAAAAAAAATATCAAATTTGACCCACTTGGGAAAACGGTTCGCCATCCCTGATCTTGCTTATAGGCTTGTAGGTAAGATGCAAAGAGAAATGCAGAATATAGTCAAAAAACGTTGAAAATGTCGTTTATTTTTCGAATCGAGTAGAAACGATAGTGCGCCAGGACATATATAGGTCTGCCCCAATCAGAGCTTTACCCAGCAAACGAAAAGCGACCTTCTGTATACAGAACTTTTCTCTCTATCTCCACAGACTGATAAACAACAACACTCGTTCGCGTCGGACCAATAGCTAAACTGAGGTTAACAACCACGTGTCCAGGGGCAGGTAGGAACCAGCCACGAACAGACTTACGCAGCAAACAAAAATCGACCTTCTGTACGCGGTAATACGGAACATTTCTTTTTACCTCCACTACCTAGCCAAATAACAACACTCGTTCACGTCAAACCTAGCGACCTCGTGACCAGGGCGGATACAAGAATGCCCAATCACACACGAATACGGTCCTGTTCGCATATTTCAGCTAATTATTCTTTTTTTATTAGGGAAAATGTGTGTGGGGCAGTGCCCCGGTTGCTCCTAAGGGCGAGTCGCCCCTGGGGATAGGTGACCGACGAAAACTATGAATTCAGGAAATTCTTTATAATACTGGCCTGGGGGTATATAAGAGGGAGAGACCTCCGCATGTTTTATAAAAATATGTATGTAGGTAGTTTGGCGCGTTAGAATTAATTAATTGAATGCCATCTATCCTTCGTTGAATCAATAATTATATACAAATAATGTTAATTTTAATCCAATTGAAATAATATTTAAAAAAAAATAACCAGTGTCGCGGTTTGACAAAAAAGAATATTAAATTGAGAGATTTCCCCATTGCATCTTTAAAATCTTTAGAATATTTTTATAAGTGAATGGCGCGTGAATGGCGCTATGGAGTATTTCTGTTGCCATATATCCATGGTAGTCATAAATAAATAGATAGATACATATATGCTTTTTGAACGAAGAGGTTCGTTTTCATAAAAAAAAATTGTCGACAAAACAAAAATCGCTAAATAGTTTTTGATAATCGCTAATTCTACCCCAGATGTGAGGACATGGCTACGACAATGGAACTAATATGCAATTCGTAGATCTGAAAATTTTATTACCACTCCCTGTCAGTGTAGCTAGTGAGGAAAGATTTTTCTCGGCATTGAAATAAATGAGACTACTCTTAAAAAAATTATTAAACCAAAAAAACATTAAAATCTCTCATTAATTTCTTTAAAATTCACATTGGTTGCGTCTTTAGACTACACATCCCTAATTAACGAATTTGCGAAAGATAAAAATGTAGTATATTGTTGTATATATTGGACTGATAACCAATAATAGTTTTCTTTTTAATTATTTATTATCCAGCGTTATGGCTTGTAGGTAACATGCATATTATTTCGATAATGTAAGATAACCGCGACTGAGGTAAGTTAGTAGTCCGACGAAAACTATGAATTCAAGGAATTCTTTATAACACTGGTATGTAAGAGGAAGACACCCATTACCTCCGTACATTTTATAAAAACTAATATTTATGTGGGTAGTTTGGCGCGTTGGAATTAATTGATTTAATGCCATCTATCCCGCGTTGAATAAATATTTACAATATAAAACAAATAATATTATTTCAATCCAACTGAAATAATATAAACGATTAACAATTAACCTATGTCGTGGTTCGACAGTTGGGGAAATATTTATTGCATCTTTACAGTCACTAATATATATAAATAAAAAAAAATGTGTATAAAATGTTTATCAAATCTTTATATGGATGAATGGCGATTTGGAATCTTTCTGTCATGCTATTCTTTCATCGTAGTCAAAAAAAAATATATTTTTTTTTTATTTATATTTATAGTTACGCGTAATAAATTCTCAGAAATATGTGTGCATTTATCGATATATTTCATATCCCAATATTTTTGGAGCAGTCAATCGGTGTTTTCATATCGGAAAGGTTGTCCGAAGCTCCCCTTCGTCCTGTGACCCTGATTTTTGTATTGTGGAACATTTTTTTTTTAAATTACGTTACATTTATAATTATTTAATAAAAATAGCGAAACTGTAAAATCAGCGAAATAGTGTTTATAATTAAAAAATAAACTATGGAAAATAATAAAAATAATGAAAGTTTTGTTTTCAAATTCAGCGATACTTTTGACTATGATTAGGAAATATGATTATAATTTATTTATATTATTATGATTAGGAAATATGTATACTCTAGCGAGGTAACGGACGATGAAGAGAATTCAACATTCGTTTAATCCACGACATCGAAAAATTGGTCTCCTCTGTCTAATAATTTTTCACAAAATATAATTAATTTTACTATCGTTGATAGAATGGTAGGGGCAAATATCCCTACCAATTGTTTGGAACCTATTGATTATTTTACAACAAACAATTGATTAGTAAAATAGTTTATGAAATGAATTTGTATGCAAACGATAAAGTAGGCAAAATCAATCCTAGCAAAAATTCGATGTAGAAGTCATGGAAAGATATAAATAATACGGAATTTAAAGCTTTTTTGAGTGTGATTTTAAATATGGGAGTTAGACCTCGTTCAGACCTGCAAGATTTTTTTTCGATTGCATTTTTTGGAACGATATTTAAAAGAGAACGTTTTTTACAAATCTTACGTGTGTTACATTTGTATAATAACCAAGATATTAATCGCGAGGAAACTAGTCTTCAAAATATAATAAAGTAAGACGATTTTTACATGAAGCATTTAGACGAAAAGTTTAAAGAACACCAATTTCCTGGAAAAAAACTAGTGGTTGAGAAAACTATTATAAATTTTAAGGGAAACATTTGTTTTATGACATATAATACCAATAAGCCAACTAAATGGGGTATTCGTTTGTATGTATTGGCTAATTCTAGTAGTGGCTAATATATATTCATTCATACCTTATTACGGCTCCCTTATGACTGAGAAACTTACTAGACCTGACCTACAGTTCACATCCAGATTTTTTTTGCAATTATATAACAATCTTTTGCAAACAATTCCAGAAGCCAAGGGTTGTCATGTGTATACTGACAGATTTTACACCAGTCTTCCACTTTCCGATGAATTATTGAAACTAAAAGCCCATTTAACGGAGACAATAATGACCAATAAAAAAAATTGCCAGTTGCTATGAAAAAACCAAAATTAAAACAAAACGAAGTAATAGCGTATGGAAGTGAGAATACTATGAAAAATCGTTTTTTTTCGTGAATATTCTTTTTTTCGCAATTACGGGCAATTAAAGTCAATGATTATTTATTTTCTAGACGATTTTATACAAATGTATAATTTATATTAAAAAAATATTCGATAAAATCTAAAACTTCCTATTAGACCCCATCGGCATGTCCATGTTAAAAGTAGGCGTATGTCGTAAATCAAACCAGATGTAACCTGCCGGTCCTGGGCCTCCTCTATCCATCGCCCAAGCCCCAACAGAGACGCGTCCGCCTCAACCTTGTCCCTCCACCGAAGTCTTGGCCTCCCAACGGGGCGGGTTCCCCGCCTGGAGTCTACGATAGTATGGAGCAGCTCTATCACTGCCCATTCGGGCTACATGCCCTGCCCAACGTAGGCGTTGCGGTAGCGAATGTATGAGGACAATGGTATATCCCCATACATGGTCATGACCTCGTAATTGAACGCATGTTTCTATATCCGGGACGTCCGGACGCGGTCCGAAAGATCCGTCTTAAGACTTTTCTCTCGAACCCATCAAGACGATGCATGTCCCGGCTTGTCAGGAGACCATGCCCCATAGGTTACCACCGGGCGAATGATAGTCGAGGCAATTCTTAATTTATTTTGCCCCGAGAGCAACCTTCCATTGCCCAGTATTCTAGACAGAGCAAAATAGCACCGATTCGTATTTTGTATACGGGCAGGATTTCAGTACTTTCAGATCTCGGTGATTGTATTCCAAGCATTTGAATGATTTAACGCACCAATAGACCCGACCCCACATCCACCGAGATCTCCTCTCCGCCTGATCGCGAAGCCATCGTTTGCTATTTGGTCCTTGACTAATCTTCTACTTCCGCTCAGTTGAAGCCGCTGACGAGCATCGATGATTCACAACACATCCCAGAAAAGGACCGACAATATCAACATCGTCAGCGTATGCCAGCAGTACCGCATCCCTCCAAGGATCCGCGTGTCGGGCCCTAAGTTATAACATTTTTTCTTTACCATTTAATTTTAATTCATGATTTAAGAAATAAATTTCAAAATGTTGATATAATTACTATCAAAATTACATGAATTTAGAAAAAATCGCTGTTTTTTTTAATAGTATTTTGTATACTTGGTTTATTTTGTTAATAAAGAGATAATTTGAGTTCTTTTTTCAATTTTTGTATTATTATAAATTTCTAACGTGCAGCCCGCACAACATTTTTAAATTTGTAAATGGCCCGTTGTCAAAAAAGGTTGCTCACCCCTGATGTATAGTGTGTAATATGTATAATGTAATAGACGTATTTACACTCGTCGCATTGTTTGATTATCGGACCGTTTAATTTTTAAGTGTAAACTTCGAATTATCCTTTTCTGTATAGCCTTTTTTTTGTTAAGCATGTTTCATATTTAATAAATTTAAAACGACACCTTTCAATACTAAATATCAATGAAATGAACTTAAAAAAAACACTGTTTTGAGATATTTTTATTATTATTGTTAAAAGCGCTGCAGAGTGTTGAACATATCTCTGACTAAAGTTGACAATTCTCAAACAATTTTTTAATTATAGTATTCTTGATAACATTATTACGATTATATAATCCTCAAATTTTGAAGATGCGTTGATTTAAGCGGAACAGGAATAAAGCTATCGAATGATGATAGTGCATTTCCGACTGACAGAACGTGTGGTCTTCATTAATAACGGGTTCATAGGTATGGGTTATAGGGTTGTGGGTTATGAGGCTGTGGGTTATAAGGCTGTGGGTTATAGGGCTGTGAGGTATAGGGATGTGAGTTATAGGGCTGTGAGTTATAGGGCTGTGGCTTATATGGCTGTGGGTTATAGGGCTGTGGGTTATATGGCTGTGGGTCATAGGGCTGTGGGTTATAGGGCTGTGGATTATAGGACTCTGATCTATAAGGGTATGGATTATAATATTTAGTGGGCGGATAATAAGAAATTGTGTTAGTGGGGGGTATAGATGTAATTGAATCTGTCCCGCCGCAAGTTCCTTGGCTTCCGTCGACTGGTAATATTATTTTTCTGTTACCAAACTCAACACTCGAGTAGAGTATGAAAAATGCAATGACAGCTTTCATCTGAAAACTCAAATATATATTGATTAAAATTACTTAATAATATTTAATAGATATTAATTTTAACCCTTCAAAATTGCCTCCATTACATTATATTGATGCATCATGCAATTAAAGACAGGGCCTTATCTAATATTTGAAACACTCATAGAACGTAACTTCCATATGGCGTTTGTCTTATTCAGCCTTTATATACTCAATGTTGGCAAAACGAAATTTTCATGATTTTTCATCATCGAGATGATATGAAAAAGTTACAGGAGGCCATTTTCGGTGAATATAGAGACTGAGGCAACATACAATATTTTAACATTATCCAGCAACTCCTAAGCAATGTCCATTTGACATCGCCTATTATCTAAATTTAACAGTTTCCACAACTGCTCTTTCTCTCCAAATAGTTATAAATAAGAGAAATTACGATTTGACATCACTAAGAATTTAACATTATAGAATTTCCGACAAAAATCGGCAATTTCTAAACACACTCCTTCTTGTAAAAGAACCTTAAAATACTTCGAATAAATGGTTTTATACTGAGCGTATTTACCCAAAATCCACAGCTAAAAAAAATATTTGAAAAACAAAACGTTGTAAAAGATACAGCCGATTACATGCGCGCCCCGAATATACCCAAAAACGCTTTTGACGTGGAATCTAGGTCCTCCCGTAGGCAATGAGTTAAATATGAAATCTCATTTTTATTTATTTATCAATCGATTGTTTACGCATTGCATGTTTTTGTTTGAAATTTTTTAATTGGATGATATTTTAACCGAATATAGATTGCTAAGTGCGTAGTTTTAATAATCTTTCTTAATAATATTGATAAACTCTGAATACAAATATAATTAAAAAAAACATAAAATTCCGATAATTTTGCCATAATCTCAAACTCGTCATAAACTGGGTATATATTTTTTTCTAAATGATAACCTAAGATCTTTCATCTATAATTTTAAACAATTTAAATTATCTATAATATTTTTTAATAAGAATATTGATGAAAAAAAATCGTCTGATTTCACATGAGCATGATTATTCAATGAAAAAATAATAAAAAAAATAGGATCATGCTATTTAGCATAGCAGTTATTGTCCATATACCAATCTCATTAAAATATTGTTATTTTATAAGCAAAATTATAAAGGCATCTAATTAAAAAACAATTTTGGAATTAAATCAAAAAATGATATTTGTAAAAAAATATTAATGAAAAATTGCTTTTTTTTGTATTTGATGAGATAAAAGATAGATTTTCTCAAAACGAAGATCGCAAACTTAAATTATTGAATATAATGAAATGTTATAAATTATTATAAATTATTATAAAAAATATAAAATGTTATAAATTACCAAATTCTAGAATTTACTTTTTTTTTAAATATTTTTTTCACATATACGATAAACAATTCTTATGAAAATCTACACTTAATAATTGAAAATTGTCGTCAAACATATTTATACTAATTAACAAATAATATAGAAAATCAAAATCCATTAGAGTTAGTTATGTGTTTTATGAATATAATTAACTCACCGATATCATTTTGAATTTTAAAATAATTTTAATTAATTATCTTTTTGGTTCTCGCCCTCTCGAAGTAGATTGCCTACTAGTGAGGCATTACATATGTGCATATGTTATATATTAGTCATTTGACCCACACAGGCCACGGCAAGACAGCGAAAACTCCCTCTATGAATGAGGTTACACAGAGAGTCCGACATGGGAGTACCGTGCGATTCAGTCCATCAACCACGTACTAAAGGAATGCCAATTCATTCATTCCCCGGTGACCCGGTGTAAATACCTTCACTCCAAATGCTCTACAATGGCTGACGTCTGCGACTCATGAATCCTGCATATTAGAATCCTTCAGCTTGACTAAGGCATCATTTACCGTACCCTTATCGTACCGTTATCCATTTTGGATTATCATTATGACTATTATTATTATTATTTTTATTACTTTTATTATTATTGTTATCATTCATATTATTGTATTGTTATTCCATACTTGTTTTCACTATCAAAATGTATACTATTGTTATTTTATTTATTTATTTGACTACTATGGATGGACATAACAGAAAGATTCCAAAAGCGCCATTCACACATAATGAGTCTCTCATACTAATATTCTACACAGTGTCAAACCACGAAACTGGTTAATTTTTTAACATTATTTCGGTTGGATTGAAATTTATATTATTTATTCCAGGAAGGATGGCATTCAATTAGTTAAATCCAACGCGCCGAACTACCGACATTAATATTGTAAAAAAACATGCAGGGGTGAAGGGTCTCTTCCTCTTACATAACCCCTGGCCAGCGTTATAAACTATTATAAAGAATTCCCTGAACTCATAGTTGTCGTCGGACACCTATTCACCAGCCCTAACACTGGATAATAATTAATTAAAAAGAAAACTATTATTGGTTACCAGCCCTTTTCTTCTTAATCGTTAAAAAAACATTTAATAAACGTATTTACACTCGTCGCATTGTTTTTATCAAACTTATAATTTGCAATTGTGTAAACATAAATTAGGATTTCGTAGACTCTACAGAATTATGAGGAGCCCAGGCCGCTTTCTTGGCTGATTCGGTGACGGATGTGCTACCGGTAGTACCCGTAGCACCCGATCAAACGGTAAAGTAAATACGACTCGGCCCTAAACTCGTCTGATTATTATTATTACAATCCGTCCGTTGACAGCTCGGCTTCCGGGCTTATGGCTGGCGACCTGACCTTTATGTGAAGAGATACCTAGAGCAGTGTTCCCCAACCGGTGGTCAACCGTAACTGCGGCATGGTGGCCGCAAAGACTTTCCGTCGGGCCGCAAATAGTGTGCCAAATTTCAAGAAATTCTCCATGCAGAAATATTAAATATGGGATTTTTTCGCTTGCACGTTTACTTGTATTTTTAGTAATTGTTATATAATAATAATTGGTAGGATAATTCGACACGATGGTCGCTGATTTTCTCAGAATGGACAGTCATAAATCTTCTTAGATACACTTAGGGAGAACGGAAAAAATTATCCCGAAAATGAGGATCCTCATAAAGGAAATCTTTGGAATAATAATCCCTTCATGGAGGACATAATCTCATGTACTAGGACAATTTAATAGAGTTGTCTTCGGATGTCACACTGATATCCAGACACAAAACATTAACATTGCCTCAGTTTTGGATATCAGTGGAAGATGAATATCTTTAAGCTGTAAAGCTATACATTTATTTATGTCATTTTCAACAACCTATTCATGCGAAAAACCATTTTCATCCATGTCCTCAATAAAATCAAAATAAAGAAATATACTGGACATGAATGCAGCACTACATCTGTCAGAGACAGCAAGAATATCCAATAGCAAAGATGCAACAGCAGGTTTCGCATTAGTTGGTTGAAAGCACCCCATTGTTTTTTTGTTAAATTTTAATTGTATTAGACAATGTTACAATTAAAATTGTTTAACTGTTATATGTATACAGTAAACCCCCCTATAACGTACATTCATATAACCCCCCGCCCTATAACGTTTGCGGCGGTTTTTTCCTATAACGTCGATCCCCCCTATAACGTGTTTTTTTAAAAACGCTTTATTAAAATTTTTATAAAAATATTTTGCACATATCTGTATTTTAAATGCGTTCGCGCATTGACAAAATGTAAGTAGCTCCGTGTCGCTTGACATCGACATTTCGACAACCGGCGAAACTAAATACAAATATTTGCTAATTCATCGGCACGAGGCTATCGGTGAACATTCCAGGGATATTCACACGATACAGTAAGAAAATATTTTATACTTTTATATCCATAGAACGAATTATTTTTTTATTGAGTCATGAAGCGATTACATATTATTATATTTTTATATAAGATAATCCACTTTCCCTTATTTCTGAGGATCGTGACTATGTGTATGATTCCCCTTATGGAGGACATGGTTTGGTTTTCATGGGAATATATAGTGCAGTGGTTTCCCGTTGCCTTCTGGGGGACCGCAGCATTTCTCGCGGGGGCCGCGAAAATATTCAGTACAATGTACAAATATTCATTTATGAATATTTTTCCACTTCGTATATTAAGGGAATATATATATTTAAAAACTTTCAACAACAAAAAAAGGAATAGATATATTTAAGAAAGTAGATAAGTTCTTTTCCGAGAATGAACTTGAATGGTAAAAATGTGTTGGAATATGTACTGACGGTTCAGCAGCTATGACTGAAAAAATTTCAGGATTTAAAGCTGAAGTAAAAAAAGGATGTCCTGATGCGAAACATATTCACTGCATAATACATTTCGACAAATGTCTAGTGAACTAACTAAAGTTTTAAATGAAGTTATGTCAATAGTAAGTTTTGTAAAAAGTAATGCTTAAAATACAAGATTATTTAGCATTTTGTGCAAAGAGATGGATTCAGTGCCACAAGTTTTACTGTATCATACTGAAGTACGATGGCTATCTCGCGGAAAGGTTTTAAATCGAGTTGTAGAACTTGGTGACGAACTTCGCCTCTTTCTTCGCGACAAAAACCTAGATCTCGATTATTTATTTTTTGATGAGAAGTCAATGAATTAAATATTTTGCTTCAGGGAAAAGACAGCAACATTTTGATAATTAACATAAAACTTCAAGTTTCCAACAAAAGCTTTCTTTGTGGTCAAAAGGTATTCAAAAAGGTCAAGGATGCACGGAGATGTTTTCGTGTTTTCTCACGAATAATGAAATATCACTGTCGACTTAAATAAAAAAAGTTATATTTGATCACATGGCCGAATCGATACTATTTTTCAATAAATATTTCCCAAACTGAGATGAGGATCAAAAGAACAATTGGATAAGAACGCAATTTGCCAAGTCTTTAAAATATGATCATATTACGTGGACAGCCCAAGAAGAGTTGATCGATCAGATCAGATGCTTGAAGTGGAATTTAATTAAAAAGTATTTCAGAATTTTGGTTAAGGCGACATCAAGAATATCCTGCTATTAGAAAGGAAGCCCTGGTAACTCTTATTCCTTTCGCGACTACATACCTATGTGAAACAGCATTTTCTTCATTACTTATATTAAAAAATAAGCAAAGGTCATGCCTTTTCACGGAGACTTTGGAAGATGCTTTGCGAGTTAGTATTTCTGACATTGAACCCGATATCAATTTGTTATGTAAAAACATGCGACCTCATCTATCGCATTAAATGGTTTCATGTGTGTATAGTTTTTATTTAAAAAAAAATATTTTTAAGCAAGCTTCTATAATTTTGAGCTGAATATAAATATGTATGTGTATTAAAATTGTAATGAATATTGCCAAATAAATCTTTAACTATAAAAAAAAATTTTGGGGGGGCGCCGGGAATCAATTCTTTCAGATTTAGAGGGCCGTGACATGAAAGTAATTGGGAAGCACTGCCCTAGAGGACAACCAGCGCAATCCTGGCCTCAGGGTTGAGTTGCACACGTCTCTTCTGTCTCTACTGTCCTCCAAGTGGCAAAGAACCACCTCGGGTTATAAAGCCATTTAAAAAATAATGAATAAATATCCTTCGGAATAATATAAGACCAGATAAATTATTTATTTTCACGTTTTCATTCCTGTTTATTTCACTAATAAATATAAACTATGAAGGAATATGCGTTTTCTTAAATACACATACTATTTTTTTAATATTGGTATGAAATGGTCACGTTATTATGTAAGGCCCCATACGGTCAGCGAATGAGTGCCTCTTGGCGGGCAAATGATAAAATGATGATAATGTATTAATTGTTGATAACACATTATTAAATAAAAAAATAATTTGCCATTATGTTATAAAAAATAAATTAAGATACTTGTCATATTTTTTGCAAAGCTGGCAATTTTATAACAACAAATAATATTTTTGCTCGAAGAATATTAGAAAATGAATCAACACAATTATCGTAATTACTACTGAGTGTTATTTTAATAACCTAACGCAACGAGCAGTTTTTGTGTGAAAATTCTGAGTAAAATCAAAACCGAGTTATAGTTATGTCTGTTTAAAAAGTTTTATTTATTTTACATATATGATAAAATAATTGGAGTATTATTGTTACACTGAAAATCTTTAATCTATATACGTACATCCATATACTTATGCAACTTTGTTTATCATTGCTAAATTTTACGCAGATATTTATGTAAGAGTATGTATAAAAAATAATTTATTGGATAAATATTATTTTCATTATTCATTTTGATCATTCAATTTTTTCAGAAAATAATATAAATTTACGATTTTAATTGAGACTTAATTATAGTCTTGATTATACATTATGGTGTCCTTGAGTTATACACAAAAAAAATATTTTAATTAAGTTAATTCCGGTATGCAGGAATGTCTGAATTTGAAAATCTCTAATGCCACTAAGGTTATCGTGCAAAATTGATAAAATGTATATTTTTTCTTAATTTTTAAATAAAATGATTGTTTTATTTTTGTTTACATGATTTATTATTAAACATTTTTAACGTGCCTTGTGATGACGTCACCAGATACTTAACGAACTGAATTTAAGATAATATAAAGAAGAACATTTGGTTCACGAACGGCAAGGAACTGTTACATTTTTTCTTAAAGTATAGAGCGCAATGTAATATATTGAATTTAAATGAAATGTTATTAACTCTCAATGTAAATACAGTTTTTTCACGTCAAATGCACCTTTCTTCAAATCAAATGCACCTTTTT
>JAGXCT010036023.1:5953-26941 GCA_022495035.1 Philopotamus ludificatus | reverse complement strand
ACCGTTTACGAAAATTTCCGCACTAACGCGGGACCGGGTCTCTGAGTGTTAATGATAACTTGAGATTTTCGTTTCACATATATTCTATTAATATGACTCTTCTTCTTCTGCTATTGTTAGAAATCTCTTAAATGTAACGAGAATGCTGTAAAAAGGATTTTCGGAATATATTATTTTTTAATTATTGGATTTGTATTTTTGGTACAATTTCACGTGCTCATTATATATCTGAAAGTTGATAATAACATTAGCCTCTTTGAAATTTTAATTATTTATTTAATCCTCTTATTTTTAATTGGCTTCGTTGAAACATCGTAAAATCTAGCAAAATTAATTTCTAGTCGCTTTAAATGTTTTCACATGTTCAACTACTCGGATTATTTCCCTAATTAATTGATTATTATTTATTTTTTCATTAATTTACCGCATAGACACGAACAATCTTTCATTGTCTAGATTTATTGACTCTCTATTTATATGAAATTCGACCTAATTTCGCAACTGTTCAACTTTAAAGATATAATGCGGTCGGAGTAACTTGTCATGTAGTTAAGTCTTGTTATTTATTCAATACTGAGACAAAAGTTTTTCTTGCAACATTATTCCGGCGGTTATAACTCTTAAGTAAACCGCATTGAAAATTCTTGAACAGAACTTTGTCTCTTGTCTCTTCTTGTCTAGTCTGTTCGGGCTTAGTTTGTGTCGGATTATTTCAATTATAAATAATTGCAGATTTACGTGTCCACTATGATTATAATATCGTCAGTAATTGTAATCAGTCGGGTAAAATACGTTTTGATGATTCAAAATTGATTTGTGATTTATTAATATTGTTCGGTTGTAAAGATACCCACGTATGCCATTCGAATGCATAATTGATCGCTCCAAAACCACTAATGGCCGTTTTTGGCGTTAAAATTTTCACGCATAGCTTCCGCTCACCATCTAGATATAGACTGTTTTAAATATTAAATTAATGTTTGTTACGAATATTTAGGAGAGATGGATGGAGTGATAGGTCTAATGTCAATTATTATTTTTATATTGTTAAAAATGCAGTGCTAATGAACTGTTGATTTTTTTTTTGTCTGTAATTATGTATATTTTTTGGGTAATGGGTTTTTGGTTCGCGAACAACACAAACAAAAGAATACAACGTTGATTTATGATATTTACTGCCGGGGTCGGCCCGAATCATAAATTCGTCGATGAAATTCAATTCCGCTTTAAATCACGATTTGGAGTGGGTGCTGAAAATTCGTTATAAAATTTCGGCTTTTCCGAGTTTCGGGCAACATACACAGATATGTTAATCAATACCCTGTATGATAATATCATAAGTTATCATTAATATGCATATTAATATGAAAAATCCATTTCATCGCTATAAAAAATATCATTACTAAAGAAACGATAGTTTTCAGATAAAGAAAATTTATTTTCCAAAGGAGATTTTTCTTTTAAAAATTAAACAATAATATTAATTCACGACCGAGATACATTAATTTTTAAATGGATTATTCTAAGAATAAAAATAGTTATTTATGATATCGATCTCTCGCCGTAGGCTGAGCTACGTGTCACTCTTACGTTTCATTCGCATTTGACACATCATGCCAGATGCAAGCGAGAAAAAGCATCGCACGCATGACAACAGCAGCAAATAATGTTGATATTATTTTTTTTGCAATTGCAGACAATAACGGAAAATGATTATTTATATTATTTCATTTTTAGATTTTTTTAGACAAATACAAAAGTTTGCGACATGTAGAATTTATATTAAAAGAATTATTTGAAAAAACTTAGGGTACTCAATACAAATAATTAATATATAAGCAAAGTCTACTGGTTTATCTTTGCCTCAATGCAAGAAATAATATAATTGTTATTAATTTCAATTTTTTTCTTTGTAGATTTAATAGATTAAAATAAGGGTTTTTTTTTAGTAAATCTTTCATTATTTTGGTCCATTTACTATTTACCTGGCATTCATTAAAATATTTAATGAATTTCTCGAACCTTACTTAACCACTTCTGTGATCACCCTCTTGGGAAAAAGTGAGTAATTGTTCTCGAAAGATCAAATTACGACACGTGTCACTTAAAGCGCGCGATGCGTTCTCTAGACTGGTGGGGGAATGACCCGAGCTGGATTCAGGCAAAATCACTAAAAAATGTTTCGTGTATGATGTGCCCAATCCAGTTCGGGCAAATCACTGTGTCAGCAAAATACCTACCCGAGTTGTATTCGCACAAATCACACAAGGGGTTATTTACGACTACTATTTGTATGGCGGAATTTTCTTCATAACTCTTCTGGCTCATGAATCTTTTTTGATAAATTGGTTAATATCTTTTTGATGTAATTAAAAATGTTAACGTCAAATTGAACCATGAGATTTTAAGTCACTTCAACATCATTTTCATTTTTAAAAGACGGATTACTTTTAAATGTATAGTTAAAAATAACAATATTCGCCGCTGTTACAACGCGCACGATGTTTTTTTACGCTCGCATCCGGTTCGATGTGCCGAGTGCGAATGAACCGCTTAAGTAGCACGCGTGGCGAGAGTTCTGTCTATGGCGGGACATCGCCGAGAGCGTTGATTAGTTAATAAATCCAAATATCGACAAAATTTGAAAGCAAGCATATCGTAAATAACTATTTTTATTCTTATTCTTATAATTTTAAAAAAATAATAAACATTCATTAATATCTTTACTTGCTATAGGTTTAATACACTGATATCTTAATAGATAAATGCATATACACCCAACTCTCGTTTTACACGGTGGACACGTTCCAGCAAAATTCGTGTAAAAAAAGTAATAATAATAAAAAAATCGTGTATTTTTTTATTTTTTTAAAACCGGTGTTATTTTGAAACCGTGTAAAACGAGAGTTGGGTGTACAGTGAAACTCTGTTTTTACGTTTTTAAAGGGACATAAAAAACATAATTAGTGGGAAAACCTAGATTCGGGGTACTAAAATAATTGGGGATTGTAAAAATTGAACGCAAATAGCGGGAAAATGTAAATTCCGGGGATGTAAAAATGGGGTTTTACTATAAATTACTATTTAAATAAAATGTATTTTTTTAAGTATTTATGTGCTTATATATAATTATTATACAGTATAAAAGAGTATTTTTTTATTATACTCTTATCTTTCGGCTGACATACCTAGATCTCTTTAAGATTCTTGTAAATCTCTACGTATCTCTTATTAGCCAAACTTGCGTTGAAATCGCAAGGGAGATTCATATCTCGATAATTGTCAAGTAAATTTGTAGCCATTTGTAGTAACCCTAATAGTTTTACAGAAATCGTTCTTAAATATTTTTTTTTAATACGTCAATCGTATTTTACGTTAAATTTGAAAATAAACAATAAAAAATATTGTTCATATATTTTGGTTCAAAAATCAAATAGTAAATAAATAATATTCCGTGAGCCGCATTATTATATTTAGTATTCAGGTTAATCGATGTGTCTGATTTAATTTTTAATTTTTATGTACACGCTCCATACCCGCTGTTTACTAATCACTGCTATTAAACGCGAGGCTGTCAATTTCGATACATAATCAATTATACTATTAATAATAAATAGTGTTTGATTTTATTAAATACAATTTGTAAATACAGGAAGTCCTCGACTTATTGGTTCCGACGGTTTTCGCATAAGTCGAGGAAATTCCAAAATTTAGCATTTTTGGGATAAAATATGTTTTAGTTTCAAATGATAGGTGAAAGAAAAATAAATCTATATAAATACACTCAAGAAAATATTATTTGTTGCACATATTGCATATTACAGAATCTATTGGGTTGTTCGGAAAGTCATTTCGTTTTTTACCAACAGAGTACTTAATTGTATTTTTTTACAGCCAACTTCACACTCAATCGGGATAATCATTATATATTTTGACAGCTGATTCAGCAATGAAAAAGTTCGATTGATTCTAGGCAGTAATTTTTGGTTGGTACCCTTTCAAATATAGAAAGCGAAAAGCTGCATTTTCGGCATATTTTACTTCTCTTACTATCAAAAAGGTAAAAATTCTGTTCAAGCAAGAAAAAAATTATCCGATGTGTATGGTTTGAAAAATTTTGATCCACAAATTATGATGTTGAAGATGCAGCACGTTCTGGAAGGCCAATTGAAGCTGATGAAGACGCAGTAAAGGCATCAATTGATGTTAACCGGCGAATAACAACTTGTGAGATCGCTGAAAGATTAAATTGATCTAACTTGACCGTTCATAGTCATTTGAATTGCCTAGGTTTAATCTCAAAGCTCTACATTCTTACGGAAAAAAAACTTGTGCCGTCGCGTTGACGTCTGTGATTTGCATATTAAGCGTCAAGAAAATGATCCATTTTTAAAGCGCATCATCACTGGGGACGAGAAATGTATTGTCTATAACAATGTTAAACACAAGAGATCATGGATTAAAAAAGATGAACCCGCACAAACACTTTGAAAGCTGATATTCATAAAAAAAAGTGATACTATCTGTTTGGTGGGATTTCAAAGGAATCGTGTTTTTTAGCTTCTGCCGGATAACAGATCGATCAATTCTGATGTATACTATCATCAGCATGAGAAATTGAATGATTCACTTAAACATAAAAGGTCAGAATTGATCAATAGAAAAGATGCAGTGTTCCACCATGATAATGCGAAACCTCATTCAAGTTTGTTAACTCGCCAAAAGCTTTTACAGCTTGGATGTGATATACTGCCACACTCATCATATTCTTCAGATCTGGCACCTTTTGATTATTATTTGCTCCGGTCTCTACAATTTTTTTAGACGGTAAAACCTTCACTTCAAATGAGGAGGTCAAAAATCACCTGGATCATTTTTTTGCCGTTTTATGAGCGTGGAATCATGCTACTGCTAGAAAGATAGCTAAAGTTATTATATCAGAATGGACTACAGTGGAACCCCCAATTACACTACCCCGAATTACGCGCTGAGTTGAAACATTCCCCGCAAATCCCCCAATTGCGCGGTCGCATTCACATACAGACAAACGTTGGCTAGCGTCTGTGTATTCAACACGTGCCAAGCTATACGCACACAGCCGGACGGCTTCACTCCCCCAATTACACTACTCCGAATTACGCGTTGAGTTGAAATATTCCCCGCAATTCCCCTAATTGCGCGGTCGTATTCACATACAGTGAAACGTTGGCTATCGTCTGTGTATTCAACACGTGCCAGGCTATACGTAGGCTTCACTCCCCCAATTTCGCGACTTCAAATTACACGGTCCTGATTTTAGTGTTAGTGGGGGGGGGGGGGGTTTAACTGTATATATATAAATAAAATATTTATTTATTCACTATAAGAAAATCGTCTTTTAATTCCCAAAAAAATACTTTCCGAACAACCTGATTACTTGAACTACTTCAAGTTTACGTCCAGTGTTAATTGTGTTTTAGCCCTTTTATTTTCTTCATAAATGATGTAGCATTCGATTTCATTCGCTGTTTTTGTAACTTTCGCGTTTAACAAGTCGAGGACTGACTCTACTGCATTTTAATATTGTTCAATATCATCTCTTTTCAATATATTTAATAGCACATTCAAACTTCATGTCTGAAACTTTCAGCTGCGACCTATATATTTTTTGTATGTATTGATTCCGAGTCGTATGCTTTTCGAGTGGCCCTCATCCACGTTTAATGTTGCCGCGGCAATTCCGAATATGTGCATAGATTCGATAAGGGAGCGAGTCCGGAAGCCCGGAACTATTTCCAGAATTCTTAACCGCAGGAGCGGCTTAAGTGGCCGATAGCCAGGATATTGGATTCGCAATCTCTCGCCGAACAACATCCGCACTTTAAATATTCAGCCCGGGGCAGTAAAGGCCTGAACCAATTTTCCTCGCGGCCTGAATAATGAATGCCGCCGGGCTGATTGCAGCAGTCATCGTGTGTATTGTTAAGACCAGAATTAAAAAGTCGGGCCATGCCATGCTGCAGCGGGTCACGGAACCTGACCTGCGAGCAACCCCGACCCACCTGCCTCACCGCCGCCGCCGTCTCTGAATTAATGATTTCGCTGTTGGAGCTGTTTGCTGTTAGCACCTGGATTTTAGTGCAGCGTTAAATGTGGAGGGGCACGATCAAAGCAATGCGGCAAGCCGTTGCGGGCGTTGGCTTCTGAAGCACAAAGGGAAATATATGGGGTGGCCTGAGCGGAAAATGCAGAGGAAATGTCTCAGAGATTACCATTGTACAGTGACTAATATCTGTGTCGATGTTTTGGACTCATTTTTCTGACAATGAAACGTGCACTAGATGTCTTTGGCCCCAAGAAAACAACTCATATTTATTTTTAATATCATGTCATGTCTGAAAAATAAAATGTTAATTATTGACTTCCTGCTAAACACATGTATAATTTGAAAATTATTTAAATATCTACTAGGCAGTACAGTGAGCAGGTCGTTTCGGGTCGCCGTCCTGTTTTTATTTACCCTGCAAATGAATGTATGGAAATAAAAAAAATCTCATCGGATGGATGGCAATGATGGCAATAATAAAAAGTATGACTTGTTATTTATTATTTGACTACGAAAAAATTCTAAAAACGCAACGAGAATAAATCCCTCACACTTACATTCCCCCCAGTGTCAAACCACGACACTGGTTAATTTGAATATTATTTCGTCGGACACCTATCCGACTACCAACTTAGCTCAGTCGCGGTTAACTTACATTATCGAAATAATATGCATGTTACCTACAAGCCATACCACTGGTTATTACAGAGCACGATTATATACAGGGAACTCCCTTAAAAGTTTTAATGGATCTCTCATAATCTACAAATCCCTCAGCTAATTCTCTACTTTCCAACTTTTTAAAGGTATTAATTGCAACAAAAGCCATGAAAGAAAAAAAAGCCTACAAAAGATAACTTTTTTTCATAAGTATAGCGAATAAACTTCAGGAAAAAATCAAATGTTAATTCCAAAAACTCAATAATCAGATGTGGGATATTAATCTAAATAATCTCACCGTAAAATAACTTAGAATAACAGGTAACGATAATATTCAAATCTAGCCAGTGGCGGCTCGTGGGTAAAATATTTAATGAAAACTAAATAATATTAAATAAAATAATAATAAATTATATTTGTTCTTAATTTGCTTGGGGGTGCTGCAGCTCCGCAGAGTATATGGACGAGCCTCCACTGCTTATAACGTGACAAAAAATGTGAAAGCTTTCAGCTACAGTCCCGTATTACGCGCAAAATAATTTTGACATGTTTACAAAGTTTTAGTGGTGATCACTATTATTTCTCTATGGTTTTTTACAACGCGGTTTTATATGTGTATTATAATTTAAATTGTATTTGAAACAATCAAGGCGATGTTTGATTAGATACAGTACGACGCATGCGTACTAAGTAGCTATCATTATCATATACAGTCAGCCCTCTTATAGCACAAAGCTAGGGAGCTCGCTATAGAAACCCGCCCTATAGAAGACTAGGATCCCATACAAAGTTCAGGGTTAGGTTTTTTAATTGTATTTTGTAAATTAAAACGTAATTAAATCTATGAATTCTTTATGACACTTGCTAGAGGGGGGGAGGGGTAATTTAAGTTAGAGAGAATCATTACCCCTGCATCTTTAAATTGTTGAAACCTTTATATAGAAGTGTGGAGTTTTGTATGAAATATATTTGTTTTTAATAAGTTTTCGCAATTGAACTGGATCTTAAATTACACGGTTTCACATAGCACGCATTTTCTAGTAACCTTTGTTGCCCGTAAACGCTTTCTTGAAAGCTTTTGGAAAAGTTGTCTTATATACTTTCTCTAACAATTTGAACATTAGGAATTATTTTAACTTGCATAAATCCGTCTAATAATGCAGGTCTCGTATAACACCATTTTTTATTACGGGATCGGATCCCCCGGATTGTACACAATTCCATTGTATTGTCCACAGCATTTTTGAATTTCATTGACTGTATTGAATTATTAAAAGTTTTTAGATTCAAATTTACAACTTTTTTCATAGATGGTAAATAAACAAATAGATAGTAGGAGGGACTCTATGTACATGCATGTATTTTAAAAACGTTCAAAATTCTCATACATAAGGGAACTCATTAGAATTTCAACACATATTGTCTATCTGCTTCTATGTAATAGAGACCTGGACCTGGAGGTTTGGTACTAAAGATGCATATTTAAAGACTTATAGACGGCCAAAAGGAGCAATATATTCATCCTTGGCTATTTACAATGTACCTGACGGGATTTAATTTGTTGCAGTTGATTAGATTACTATTTAAATTAGAAAATTTCTGATTAATAAAGGATCTTGAATACTATTTTTATGAATTTATACGTAGGATAAAATTTTATCGAAAATTACGATTATGTTTCATATGACAACAGTAAATTTATAAAATTTTTGATTTGGTCATAATAATTTTATAACAGCATAAAACATTACACATTGATTGCAATATTTTATAACTTAATTATGTATCATGAATTTATCTCAAAAATTTAAATTGAAAGAAAATATATATACAGGCGGACTTTCGCATATGATTGGTTCCTGAAAATGTGTGCGAAAGTTAAATGTTTGAGGGATGTAAAAACACCAAAAATTGTGCTTAACAACGTACATATTAAATAAAAATTATATTCTCTCAATAAACTTGTCAAGGGTTAGTTGTATTTTACTACTTTTTTCTTTTCTTCATAGAGAGTTCTGTAACATGCAGTACTATTATGGATCGCCCTATGCACTTGAGATATGCGTTCTCCATTGGGATCACATCTTTCCATAATATTCAAAAATGTCTCGAGATGCGTAAGCTTGTCTATTTTTTATTGTTAAGGTCTTGATGATTTCTTCTGGTTCTTCTTCTTCACTTTCAATTTGTATACTATTTTCGTTCTCTTGTCGATCCATTAGAAATTCATTAGTCAAAGGATCAGAATGAGATTCAATCATCACATTGACATCTTCATTGTTCAGTTTAGAAGGTTTACATGACTAGGAGCAACTGATCTTCGTCCTTGATAAGAATGTAATGATTAGGCATCTTCTTTCAAAATAAACCAGTTCCATCTACATTGACATTTGACTAGAGGTATTCTCCATCTTCAATAATTTTGGACAATGCCAAAATAAAGTCTTTTGCAGCATCTTCATCCGCATCAGCTGATTCTCCAGTTAATGTAATATTGTGTAAAGAATATCTTGTTTTAAAATTAGAAAACCAGTCGTTACTTGCAAGAAACACTGTGTTAGAATCTTCGTTTAGTCTAGCCTTCCAATCTTTATGCAAACTAAGAGCCTTAGCTTGAATCATTAAAGTACTCAGAGGGATGTTTTCTTGATTTTGATTACTTATCCAATAACACAAAGATTTATCCATTTCATCCATCACTATGCCGTGCCTTTTGGAAACAATTTTTGAAATAAAAACGATTTTTCAAAAATGTGCGAAATAGCGAATTGTATGAAAGTCGACTGTGCGAAAGCTGAGGTCCGCTTGTATATAATATTTGAATAATCGACACAAATCTTTATAAAATTGTTTTTTTTGTTAATGCGCGAAATAGCGAATTGTGCGAAAGTCGAATGTGCGAAAGCTGAGGTCCGCCTGTATATAATATTTATCATTATTAATAATATTTTTTATGTACGAATATATTAGCATTGTATATTCATTGGATTCAAATTTATATCAAATTTATACATTGTAAATATTTATTTAACATCGGGTATTCAATACAACGATCTGTTATATAAATTAAATTGAAAAGAGGGTCTGATGTTGACGATAAAATATTCAATTAATTTGAATAATGTTTCACGAGAATATTCAAATAAATTTATTTATGGAAAACAAATTTAATGTCGATGTTAATGTATATTTTTTTATTCCGCAACTGCAACCAAGGGGTGAATGCAGGTGAACCTAAGCCTTTACACACCCTAATGCGATGCATATAAAAGCGGCTGCTTTAATTTTGCGGCTTCCAGGCTGGCTAATCGGTATTCGCATTGCGGATAACGCCAGGTGAATAATGCGCTCCAGGAAAATTATTCTGACATTCGTGGAAATTCATATACATATATGTATATATGGCATAATCCATAAACCGGACATATATGCCATAACCTGAAATGATGGACTGAGACACCTGCCCCGATAACAATCACGCCGGGAATCCAATTTCGAAAGTCAACCGCGCAAACCCGGCCTCCGGAATCCGTCATTAAAGCCGACCGGAAATAGTGATGGCAATTCAGAAGCGCCCTAATGCGGGGTCAAATATCTTTTCCAGAATCGCAATGCAATGAAGTTCATTTTTGCATTATCCGGCGACCGGAAATTAAATAAATGCGTTTTAAGACATCCATCATTCGTGTTTATCACATCTATTAGTTTTGACATTGGTTATTCACTGTGATGAAATCAAATGCTGGTACTTTATACATCGCAGTGGATATTTAATGCTGAATTGGTCCTAAGCAAATAAAATCGTATCCTCTTTTATAAACCCCTTTCTTTGCATAATCCATTTACGTGGGATATATTTGTTTTCCTCTTAAATTCTACGGGGAATATATCACGGCGAAGATTTAATTTTGGACCGCATTATTTTTTTAATAAATAATGTATACTTGAAATTGAAAATTCTATGAAAAATATTATTTTCACATGGAACGTGTACAAAGAGACTTTGGAGAGGAGAACAAAAGGAGTAAACTTTGCGGTTTCCCAAACGTAACAGGTGGCACAAAGAACAAGTTCAAAATAATAAATTTTGTATTAAATTATTTCATTTTGATTTATATAATAATTAGAATATAATGTAGAATTCCCACCGCGGTGACAAATTTAATATTTTACGACAGATAAAATATCTTTTCTCATGATTATTGAAATACAATAATGATATTTTACTATAACCTAGCCGTAGATGGAATGAAATCTATTTGGGACCCTAAATAATTTAAGGTTTTTTTCGAATACTGTGTCTAAAAAAGTATAAAGAATACATATTATAAATAATCATTGCGCTTTTTTGTCCACAATCGCGCAAATAATAATAAAAACGACAATATTTGCTTCTGCTGTCACGGGTGCGATATATTTTCTCGCTCGCATCCGGTACGATGTACCCGTTATATTATGTAAAACTATTTTTATTCGTAGAATAATCCTTTTTTTTTCAAGTCAAATTATTGATGAAGTATTTATTAATATCTCGACTTCTATTATAAATAGACCCCCTTCGGACGATATGGCCGCCATGACAGATCAATAAATTCGGGTATACTTGGCTTGGATTCTCACTCTCCATGTACGGATCATTTTAGTTTCCAGTACAACTTATTTTAAATTACAAATTCGCACATAATAAAATTTACAGAATTTTATGATAAAATTATCAATTAGATAAAATGAATTTTACTATAATTTCAAAAAACGATAAATTCGGATTTATGAATGCTGGATATTAAAAATTGATTTTATGGATGGACGGGATTATAATAAAAACGATGAATGTAGGATTACTATAAATGCGATAACCATTAATCGGGGTTCCATTGTACTTCCTTTGTCATAGTTTGGACACAAATGTTCATGTACCTCTGTTAACATTATCGATGCTGTGCAAAAACTTTTCTTACAGTCCATTCATTGGTCTATTGTTTTATCGTAGGAACACAGCCACAGAAGGATGATGATTTATTTAATTATTTTACGATGGATAAATGACATTGTAATAAATTCTAAATTATTACTCGTTTATATAAAGATTTTATTAACATAATAATGTGAGGGGTGAGTTTATAAAACTCACATCATTTTAATGCTATTATTTAAATAAATCATTATATAAAAAGTGAAATAAATTTCAATCCAACTAAAATAATATTAAAATGAACCAGTGTCGTGGTTTGGACACTGGGGAATTAATATATATGTTAGAGACTAATTCTCTTTGCATTTTTAGAATTTTTATATGGGTAAGTGGCGCTTTGAATTTTCTGTTATGCCATCCATCCATTATAATTAAATTAAATAAATCGGTTTAGTACATATTTATGGATTTTCTTGTACGCGTATAAATCGGTTCTAGATGTTGAATCAAACCCCCTGAATCAAAATAATATTTCAAGGTAACTTTTACACAAAGATTCCAATGTGTTTCCAATGAACGTGTACGGTCAATAAGCAGTTGTCACACCAGCGTGACAATATTGCTTCAAGGCTCTCTATATACCTCATAGCTTATTACTTTTGTTGGAATTGATGGATCGAGTCGACTCTTTTTCATCGGACAAGTTCATACAAACTGTTCAACACATAATCGATTTCCACAATTTCCCCAGATGTCTTATATGTCTAAATATAGCAGACTAGTGCCTGGCAACAAAAAAAAACATGAGTGGTTATTTTATTGTACTAAAATGAAACGAGACTAGAAATTGTACACAAATAGCGGAAAAACGTTGATGTATTTTATGAATTTGCATAAAATCTTGATGATCTCAATGGAGTGTGAAATAACCGTTTTTTTAATTTTATTTATAATATTGTATCTGAGCAAACTAAGACGATAATAAATGTCACAAAATAGTTTCATGTTTTACTAAGAAGCTATGAACACCGTGGTAATCGTAAAAAATAAGCTATAAAATCTCTGCATTTTTTAAAATTGGATGTTTCTTAGAATTTTATTTGCAGAAAAAAAATGAAAAATATACAAACAAGACACACAAAACCGACGCTGAAATTTTGGAAAAAATGGTATACATGATTAGCCAAGTGGTTAAGCACAGTGGCAGCTCTGGTTAACGGAGAGTTTCTGAGAGCATCTGTCCTCACATTTGGCGGAAGAAAAAGCAAAAGCGAACGATCTCGACGGTATTGGGGTGGCGCCCATAAGGGCAATTCGCACAGTACAAGGGAGTTGTTTGGGCCCACTGAGCTAGTTTATCTTTGGTTCGTAGACGCTTTCTTTCGGGCCAAAGACTGGAGCTTATCGCGCTGACCAGGGCTAATAGGACTGCCTCTACAGCGGTTCAGTCGGTCCTTGACAGCGTTCTGCCGCTTGACTTGGAACTCCAGATCCGGGCTGAGGGCTGGTTGATCCCTCGTGGCTATCGAGTATTGGGGACCAGGACATTCTCCCGACCGAAGTCGAAGCTTTGCACCAACCCGCACTCAAGAATTGCGTTAAACATATGACAATCCCGTTGGTCTGCTAAGAGTACGGGCAGAAATGGTTTCCGGTTCTTCCCCAATGTACTAGCTTGAGTGAAACTGCATTGGTTTGTTGCTGATCACTACGTGTCCCACTTTGTCACGGAACATATCTCCTTTAACGCCAATCTTCATCCTTAGGGATGACTTGACTTGCGAGTTTTATGACTTCAATGAACAATCAACGGAACACATTCTTTGGGAGTGTCCTGAGAATGTTTAATGTAGTGAGACGGTCCCCTGGCCCCGTCTGTCACCAGAAACTTGTCTCTTTCATCTCTGCTTACAGGGCTTTTGTGATTTACGCTTATCGTGGGTCGGAGGATTGTGAGTGAGATTATCCTTTAACCCTTGACATCTTAAGTTTAGGGTGGCTTGTATATCTAAGGAGTCTTTAGATCAGTGTTTCCTCAGCCTTCTTTATGCCATGCCCCACCGTAGTCTTTCAAAGTCATATGCCCCACCGACCTTTTAATTAAACATTAGGTACCTTAAAATATATATTATAAATCGAAATTATTACAAAGCAATAAAATGACAATTGAAATGTAATTGGCAAAATAAAATAAAAAAGTAAAACAATAAAAAAAAACACAAGTGACAACTGAAATTTAGTACAAAACACACACACACACATCTAGACGCCGAATCCATTATTAAATTTTCAAATTCACTTACGCTTGCTACAAGTAAATTTTATGTCTGGATCTAACTTAGTTAATTTCAGTCTTAGGTCCCCTCTATTAGTTATATCTAGCGTTTATTTCTTAATTACGAATTTGAAGTTAAAAAGTCTAATTTATACATAATTTTTTAAACGATATGAGATTTAATAAACTTTTACGGGAAACCGACTTAAGAATATCTATTAATTCTAGTTTGGTGTGTTCGTCTGTTTCAAGAAATAGCTTCTGGGTTTCCATAGGGAAATGCCACCTATGTTATAACCGAGAGATCGATATATGGAAAATTTCGCATCTATTCGCAATTTTCAAAATTTCGCAATTATATCGCATTTATCGCTTTTATCGCTTCTATGTCGCATTTATCGCAAAATGCGATAATCACGTATCTCTAGTTATATCCAATCGATTTCTTTTTTTTATGAGTAAATCGCTTATGGCGCTAAAACCCCATTCCACCAAATAAGATGATAGAAAGGGCAATAATACATTTCTGGCATGCAAAATAATATTAGGATATTTTGTGTTAGTTTCTTCGCACATCCATGCCATTATTCCTTTTATATTAAATACATTTGTAATTTAATCATCATTTTGCATTTCCGAAAGTTCTTCTTGATACAGTTGTTCATTTGAAATATCTACCAGCATTGCAAATCGTTTTTTAAAATCAGTTAATAAAGTTTGCAGATGGTCGAAATTTTACTTCGACCTTTACTTTAGCATTATCAGTCATTTCACATTTTTGGAGCCAGTAAAATTTTTCGAAATTTTTGTTAAAAATACTTTTTTTAGATAATTCAATAAAAGTAGTGAATGCAAATATCTTTGTTTTGACATCGACAAGTGTTTTCTTTGATTCTTGAAGCTGGCTATTTAAAATATTTAACTTTTCAAATATATCAGTTGAATAACTCACAAATGCTTTACCGTCGACCGTCATCAAAAACTTCATATCAGTGCGGTTGTTGAAAAATCACCATCACAAATCACAAATCATATCAACAATTCCAGCAACCTTTTAAGGAATTTCCTTTTGAAAGCCATCTTCTGCCTCTTCAGTGTGAAGTAACAGTCTAACGTGGCTCGCATTTTGGTCTTTACAAAATAACTTAAAGAGACGCTCACATTTGGCACTAGTTTTAATCGTATTGATACACTTTATTTTTTTGATTACACGGAATTTAGTACCTCATTTAGAACAGGTAAAATGTTTTTAGCCACCAAGTTTTAGATCCTCTCCTATAGTATGTTTTTTTCCACATTTAGCGATGAGCAATAAAATTTGGTAACTAGCATCAAGAGTACGATCGACACTTGCAGTTTGTGCAGAAGATAGATTTGTTAATGTTGTTCGTTTTCCAATTTTTTCCTTAAGAAGTGTGGTGCCCCACCTCTGAGGCGTAATGCCCCACCGGTGGGGCGTACGCCCCACCGCGGGAAACACTGCTTTAGATGCAATGGTTGCCACGATGGCTCGTCAGAGGTAGTCTACATTTAGACTCCCTCCAGGAAAACCTCAGTACTGTGCCAACCAACATAAGAAGTGCTTTGCCAAGCAAATTAGGCAATAATGAATGAATATTAAATTATAGGTGCAAAGGGTTAATATCGCAAAAATCCGCGTCTATAATACCTATTTTTTTCTCTTTTTTTTTAAGTTGTACATATTTTATATAATTGAATTTGGATATGTTATCGTAATTAATGTAATTCTGCGAACTTTTCGTCTACGCTTGTATTGTGTCGTACAAGAAAATTGAGAGCCGGAAGCTGTCGCCAGGCAACACTGCCTTTGTCAAGTTTTAGCGGGTTTCGACGCCTAATACAAATTCTATTAACACACATCGAATAATGAAATTAGCCATTATTGAATTTGTCGCCCGCGTGAGTAGTACACACGTCTCGGGCACGTCGTGCCAATTAATTTAGTGTCGGTTGCTCGGATACGTATTCACCCAATTGGCAACGCCAAATAATTCAGAACGCGTGTGAAGCGCCGTCGCCCACTTGTATGAGCCGTCGATTTATCAGCCTCGCCGGCCACCGCTCAATGGGTGTTAACAGCTCTGCGGATCCGACGCTGAAACGAGAATTTCAGCGATTTACGGGCGGCGTTGACACCGGCTGTTTAGTGTTCGGCTGTTCGAGCCGCGGTTTTTTTTCCGGCCGGAAACAATGCGCGGCCATAAGTCTCGGCCTAATGTCCTCCGCGTTCAATTCCAAAAGACTTCCGGTGTCAGTCGCAGTTCCGGCCGGCGCTAATAAATGTCTGGCCCGGCGCTGTATCTGTATCCATCCCCCACACCGCCTCCATCACTACCAGCACTACAATTAGTTTTCATCGCGGTCGTAGTGTGCGTGACAAAGGTTGCGGTGATAGCGGAAATGTATTAGCATAGATACGAGTCGCTATTGCTGCTAACCATCGGCATAATAAAAAAAAATATACACACAGCGACCACCGTTTATGCAGATTGGCGTATGTTTGTTTTTGTATCGCGAAAAATATATATGTGTATCCAAATTTTATGTATTTGGATTATGCTAATTGTTGCATTTCGGAGCCGTGACGGATGTTGCATGTCGAACGTATGGGCGATTTATCATACGCGGTGTTATATGGCGAAAATAACGTATTGGAGGAACGTGACTACGTCACATTGGATGTGATATGTAATCTGGCGTACGATTGACAGCCATGTTCGTCCAACAAAGCGGATATCTCCTTTGGCCGCCGGCTAGGATTATGGTAGCCGATTAAAAATATTTTTCTCTGACTATCCACTGCTTTTTAAACTTCTAAATAATATTCATAACAAATCTACTAATACAGTAAAATGGGCTTTTATTAATGTTATTATTAACACGGCTCTAAACTACCTGCGTCGTCCGAAGGGGGTCTATTTATAATGAAAAATAGACCCCAAGCATTTCAAGTCAAGGTATTGATTATATCTGTATCAATATCTTGACATTTTTTTAAAGAATAAAAATAATTGTTCATGATATACTACAAAATAAGGTCGATATTTAGTATTTTTCTACTGATTAATATGCCATGTAAATGACACGCACACTCGGCGGTGTCCCACCGCAGGATGAGGAGACGCCACCGATAGAACAACCCCCAAATTATCGTACTAGGGTACCGAATACGAGCGAGAAACATCGCACCCGACAATAATATTTATTCTTTAGACTTTTTTAGATAAATACAAAAATTCAAGACTTGGGGTTCTAAATATACCCCATCGGTACGGCTAGGTTAAAGCTCTTTCGATGCTATATATCGAATGGAAGGTATCTTCTTGTACGTCTTCAATGGTCATAACATAGCTTTTAAACCTTTCCACTCTGCCCATTTTTGGATCGAATCTCCGTTCTACTCTCATTAGTTTTATTTTATAAATATGTTATAAAATCAATGGTCACATTTCTTGTTCTTATGCTTCGCTATATAGAATGCGCCCTCTTCCGAGATGACGGATCAATCAGAGCGTCCGCATCCGTTTTTGTCAGTCAGCAGTTGGTCGTTGTCTTTTCGACAGTCGACAGGGTGAATTCGCTCACGCTGTCATGTCAATCACATCTCCGTGATTCTCTCGTACCAGAGATACGTCTCTGGGATCCTTATCATCATCTCGTACCGGAAATACGTCTCCGAGATCCTTATCATCATCTCGTACCGGAGATTCGTCTTTGAGAACTTTTCATTATACCTATCATCGGATTGACGACATCTGACTCATTTCTTCAATAAACATTAATATCAAAACAAAGCGTGTTTTCATTTGATCTCGATTTTCGAAGCGATCGTCAACTACCGGACGGTCAAACGTTTCGGCGCCAAACGTTTTTTTGATACACGAACTCGGGTGCTTTAACATTATTCGAGGCAGTGAAGGGTTACCATTTATTGGACTACTGTCGCGCTCCTTAACATAATTGGTGGCAGCGGTGGTATACCTTTTTGGGACTACTGTCGCGCCCCCTTAACAAATATATACAAAAAAGATTTTCATTGGTAAAATGAATAAGAAAGATCTAAAGGGTTTGACCTGCTCTTTTATTCAATAAAATACATTTTTTAAATAAATAAATAGAAAAAAAGGTGGTTATTTTATTTTGCTAAAAAATCTTTTGGGCCAATACTTCTGGCTCACAGAGTGGGAAATGTTAAGACCTTTATTATATCCCCTTTTGTAGGAATTGGATGGATCAGGTTTAATTCTAGATCATCAGTGAGTTCTTCATCAGACAAGTTTCCATAAATATGACTACATATTATAACTGTAATTTTTTCATACTACTAAAAAGTTGATTAATTTCGGGCAGTACAATTGGATTATTTATTTTAATCAATATTTCTTAAAAAATAATATGATTTAAAGATTAGGTTTAAATTAACACACAACATTTATTCATAATATTGTTTCTTTTTAAATATTTTGAGGCAAAATGAGATTAAAAAAACATATTGTGGTCCCTCTTTTAATTTTTATAACAGCTTGAATCCAGTTCGGCATTATATACACTAAGTTCTTTATTGTTTCTGCCGTTATATCTTCATACCAAGCGATTAACTTTCGATAGGGTTTAAATCAGGTCTATAACTCTTCTATTAAATATTCGAACTGTGAAAATAAGAAAGGAATGATGCTTTTTTCCTGAACTAAAGTCTATGGTTAAAAAAAACTTAATGGCAAGGGGTAGAATCGTTCCGGAAAATGTAGTCGTTTATATGATATAGGTGTTGTTCTATGGATGGAACGAGGTTTTTGATCCTATTATAAAATTCTGCATTGTCGGTTCCATCAACGAATACTTAATCTCCAACTCCATAATAAAAAAGCATCCTCTAACCATTTTTTCTGCTGGATGCTTCACTGTTGGCCTGATACATTTTTCGTCAAGCCTTTCTCCTGTTTTTCTCCAAACATACTGGATGCCATCCGAGTCAAACAAGTTGAATTTTCCCTCATCCTCCAGTCTTCTTTAGTCTATGTCCGGTAAATCGTTGCCCATTGGAGTCATTTCGAGTGCATTTTGTTTCAGAAAAAGTGTTTTTTTCGCAGGTGATCTTGACATAAAATCAAATTTCCTGAACCTTCTCAGTTTCATTTCTACAATAAATTTAGTCCTTCCACTTTCTATGAACTCTGTTCTTATATCCACTGCAGTTTTAAATCGGTTTTTTTAATAAAACCTTTAATAGTAAATAAAGACTTTCTTCCGCTTTCGTCCTGCTCCTTTTTTGCGCTCTACAGACGCAGTCTTTAGGAATTTATTTATAAATTTAGTCCCTGCAGATTGACTAAACCCATTTATAAATTAAAATAGCGAGTATTTAAAGTATGAACAGGGCTGTAGAAATTGTACGGAAACACCGAGAAAACGTGAATTCCGGGTACCTAAAACGAGGGTTTACTGTATAATAATTTAGTTTAATATCATTTACGTTGGCAATTACGCAAATTTTAAGCATTTCCTTTTATTATTTTTTTTAATTGAGTTGAGAAAAATCAGCGTTAAAAGCATTCAGTTTGTAATTCGAATCGTAAAATTTTAAAACGTTAAAAATAAAATTTGATGTACAAAGAGCATATTTTTTATAATTATTATAATCTATTGACTTGAAACACGAGTGGAGATTTCAATCGTATGTGTTTTTACGAATTAAGATTATATTTAGGGAGGATAATCTGGGATATTAATTAAAATTATAATGTAACTTGAATTTACTGCAGAATCAACATCGTAGATCATCTCAATATTTTTTTCACCTGTTATTAAATTTTGTTAACTAATAATATACATTATTTTTTTTTATAGAACATTAAATAAATATACGAAAAAGTGGAGTAGAGGTTTTAATTCATATAAATAATCTATTGAAACTTATTTTATAACTTACGAAGATAAAAAATATTGATTGACGCTTTTACTCTTTTTAGAAGATAATAAAATGGTTTTTACCCCTTTTATTCGCCTAAAGTCATCATCATCACCACCGACACAATTTCATATTCTTCAATGTTATATTCTGATGGCCATAATGAAAAGCTTTAAGTATCATGAAAATCTATTCGTGTCCTAAGTACGCAACGCATGATTACTCGTTAAAATAGCAATGAAAATCTTTATTTAATTTTTCGATGGAATATTTTTGTTATTTTTGTAATTTTCAGTACATATTTTTCGCGGAAATCAATGAATGATTTATAAATTGTTTTCGTCACATAGAACTAAGATAGCAATATTAACCAAATCTTCCTTATTTAACATTTTTTCTACACACAGTTCATTGTTTTCAGCTGTAAGTAAAACATATTTTTTGTCTAAGAAAACTGCGTAAAAAAATCCCCCTTTTTTACTCTATTTTTTTTTCGGGAATGTATACTTTGATTTTGTCTGAGCTCTCTATGTCTTTTACGTGGGTTTTTCATGGAACGTATCTGCCGTGTAAATCTAGGGATATTATGTTATTAAACAATTTATACCCCGAATATTTGGGGGTGCTGCGGAATATTAAATATTAAAAAAGTGTATTTCGCTCATATTTTATTTAAAATATAAAAAAATAAGATAAGGTAAAAATACTAAATAACAATTACAATAATAAAATCAGCGGCGGGACCCCCCCCCCCACCTCCGCTACCGGCCCGCATCCATCTAATACCCGATGCCGGTAGCGCTGACAAGCAAACAGCCCTCTTACAATACATCGCGTAGGCACCGATCAATTTATATCAATATTTTCATATACATAATACATGCAGATGGACATTGATTCTTTGCGCGATTGGTCAATATTAAATCGTTTTCCATTAGGTATTGGAAAATGTCAAACAATGACATTTTCTAGATCAAAGATCATCTTTAATTGCAGACTTGGGAACGTAACTCTTTCTAAGCAATCGTCTGGGTATTTTATTTGATTTTAAGTTAAAATTTAGTTTACTTGCATCGGACGTGTGTATGAGATCATCAAGAATGTTGGGCTTCGTCTTGAGAAATTCT